>BNCR01000017.1:21450220-21721202 GCA_014656515.1 Oryzias celebensis | reverse complement strand
ATGATTATGAGTTGGTAACACTGTGATGTCAATTAAAGGACACACCTGAGTTAATCATGTCATCTGGTCAAATAGTTTTCAATCTTTTATAGATGTACCATCATTTTTGTCCAGGCCTGTTTCATTAGTTTTTTTTTTTTTTTAATAATTATGTTAATCAGCGATTCAAACGTGATGGCTGATTTTGATTATTTAATTTTCAATACATTTTTATTTATTGTTACTTTTGTAAGTTTCAAGTGATTTCAGTGAGAATTGTGGGTTTTTCCTTCTTTAACTGAGGGGTACCAACAATTTTGTCCATGTGTGTAATTGTTATTAAGCCAATTTTTGATTAGCAAGAATCTTGTTTTTACACATTCTGGAGTATGCAGCCGTCTTCTTTGATTCCTGTTTGTCCGTTTTAAGTCAGGAGAAACTGCTCAAAGACCTTTGGAGAGTTCTCTTTTGATCAGTTAATTGACTTCAAGTTATTTTCAAGATGTTCTGATATACGTGAATGCATATTCTGACTGCTGCTGGTTTGCAGCGACAAAGAAGGTCAAAGAACTCCAGAGTGCCGCTGATCCTCATTCAGGGAAGGAGGGGAGCCTTTTCACCATCTGCTTCTTTCTCCTCCCGACGTGCCTCTGAAGGCTCAGTTAAAGTGGAATTCTAAAACTTCTGTGGTTTATTTATACAATTTCTGGAAATTATACCAGACAGTTCTTGGGATTTTTGAGTCTGCAGTAATGGAAATCCTAAAAACATGTGACTGAATCTTCAGAACTTAATAAAGATTTAATGCAATCAGAGTTTTTTTTTCTCTTTACTTCCTCAGGAAACAGGAATCCATAACTTAATTTTCCTATTAAGTTTAGGTGTTTAAAAGTCATAACTGTAAATATTTGTTGTTTTTCAGTATCACTAAAAAAATGTCCTCTCTCAAAACAAGTTAAAAAAAATATAGAAAACAAGAATATAGAAAACAAGATGCAAGTGGAAAAAGCTGCCAACAGAATTAGTAGAATTAGTTTTGGTGAAATTAGGTATCTCACTCTGGTATTTGGTCTTAAGATAAGAGTGTTTTGCTTAAAAACAGCCTTATATCTTTAAAATAGATATATTAAACACTTTCCCTCAAATATATCTTATTTACGTGCAACCAACTATTCTGATTTCTACACCAGGGGTCTGCAACCTGAGGCTCCGGAGCCACATAAAGCTCTTTTCTCTCTCTAATAGGGAACTTCAGCTTTGAAGAAAAAAAAAACATGCTAATGATTTGAATAAATGTGATTGTGATTAATTTGTTTTAGGTAATTTTGCTGTTTAGAGTCGAAAAGGGTTAAGATATATTGTCAGAGTGGTAAATCTTAAGAATAAAGATACATATTCAAATCTTTGGCTGCACAAATGCATCTAGTTGCAGTTTAGAGGCAAAGTTAATTTAAAAATGTAAGTAACATAAAAGGTCATAAAAGCAGATGAATGATGAAGATGCACCAACATTTTGACAGAAAATTTAATTTTTCTTTCATTTTTGATTGGTTGCTGCATTAGGAAGTAGATCTGACTTGATATAGTGTGCATTTTATTTTGAAAAAAACTTGTTTGTGCCGCAGTCACAAGTCAAACAAGTTAAAGTTTTTATAAATTAAACAAGATACCACTGTTATAATAAGTCATTATAAATATTTGAAAGCCATATTTAAGAAATGAATGTCTTAATGAGCACAAAACATAAATGAAGTTAATTTTTCAAACAATAAAGTGGGACTTTATAGGTTTGGTCAGTAAGAAATTGACCCAAACGCCTCTTTTAGTTTTACAGGTAGCAGACCCTGTTGTACACCATAATCATCTTAAAGTAAGACTGGAATTACACGTTTAAAGATACATTTTTCTCTAAAAATATATTTAAATACATATTAACATTTGAACTTCTTTCCTGCTGTTGTTAAACACATTTGTTCTGTAGGGGTAAAAATGAACTTTCAAGTTTTCTTGAATCAAAGTTTGTTCCTTGAAACCATTCATAAATAAAACGTATGCTTTAAAATATTATGTAAAGTAAAAAAGTAACTTATAAATGTTTGCTTAAAATAAAATAAATATACAAGATTTACTGTCTTAAAGTTTTTTCATCCTAATGAAAGCAAGTAGTGAACTAGCTTTGTTTTATATCAAGTTTTTAAATATATTTAAACAAAAAACTGGTGAGATTTTTAGTTTTTTATTTATTAAACCTGCTTTTGATTTATTTGAGTTTTAAAAGTCAGATTGATATTTTTAGAAGGATGTGCAACACCAGAACATTTTCTTCTTCAAAAGACCCGAGTTCACAAACCTTCCTGCGACCTTCTTCTTCATCGTCGGTCCGAACGCTGCAGGCATCGTTGAGCAGCGGGCTGGTGAGCGGGGACGGCTGACGGCCATTGGGACTGTGACTGCCCAGATCCAGAGACCTCTGACCGTTCACCATCCCATGGGGGGTCCGGCAGTAGCAGCGAGGGGAGGGCTGTTGGAAACCAGGCCTGCATGGAGTCACACAGCAGCAATCCGTCAGTGGAAAAATACAAATTTAACCCAGAAATCCATATGAACTGTTTCTAGTAGATATTATTCTAATTTTAAGATCTAATCTAGAAATTTGGACTAAAATTGGAGTCTAATGATTTAGATTTTTGGTTTTATAATCTACCACAAAAAAAAGTTTATTCATCAACTACAACCCACATTTGGGAGGGGAGGGCTACGTGTGCGGTGTGAAAAATCCGCCATGACTCACAGCCCCAGCAGCCTTTGCACCACATCAGTCAGAGCAAGCTGAGGCACATTCTACAGGACGAACAGGAACGGCCACTGTCTGATGCATCTTCACTAGAAAGCATTCACAAGCTTACTTACTACTTTGTGGCTGAAACTCGTCTCTCCACCGTCTTCTGGTGTTTTTGGCACAAATAAAGAACACAGCCTGCAACAGCATTTCTTCTAAACACGACAAACGTAAAACTAACACATCTATAAAACCTGGTTTTGCATTCGGGCATCGGCATTTCCAAAACCAAACAACAAACATCCGAATGAGCGCTGAATTCCAGAGAAATCTACGTTAACTGCTTTAGATGAACTTTATTTCCTTTTTAACTCCATTATGATGAACATACAAGTGAAGATGGATTGTGGGAAAAGCAGCATAAAAAAGGCAGTGAAGAAATGAAGCAACAATAAGACAACAGAGGAAAAACGCACAAAAAAAGATGAGTTCATGCCGAAACATTATGGTATTATATAAAAATAATCATATGAATTTGCTTATTATAAACTGCATCAGGTTTTACATCTGATTCTTGCTGTGCAGAAAATGTCACAACAAATACATTCTAACCAATTTCACTTCATTTTTACATCTACAAAAATAAAGAATTTAAATATTAAATTGATAATAATTAGGAGTCTAACTTAAGATCTCAAAAAACACAAAACAGAAAAGTACAGTACATACAGAAGAGGAAGTGCAGACATTTATCACTGCCCAGATTCAGCAAAAGGCTAGCTGAAGGACACCAGGGGGCTGAGGACAAGTTTGCCCCTAAAACTGATGCTGAGTCACCTGAAAATCCAAATTTAATGCTCAGCTGGCAGGAATTTCCCTGAACCAAATGCAGCAAATTTGGATAAACTTTCCAGCTGCAACAGAGAGGCTTCATGATGCTGCAGTGATCCAGTCCCAACTTTAAACTCTGAGAGGAAAACCAAGAAACGCAATGACTGAGAGAAACAGAAATAGATAAGAAAGAAGATCAAGAATGATAAAAACAGAAATTAAAATGAATAAGTGGATGTAATTAATTGAATAAAAAAAACTTGAAATAAAGAGAAAATTCAGAAACAAATGAAAGATTTACAATATTAAATATAGCTGATAAAAGAATAAAATACAAAGGAAGAAACATAGATAGAAAAAGACTTGTAGTGTAGAAATAAAGGCTGAGACTTGAAAAAATCTAGACAAAAAATACGGAAATTCAGATATAGAGCTGAGAATTAGACATTAAAATAGAGAAAAATAGAAGTAGAGATGGATACAGACAGCAAATAGATGAACAAACATGAATAGAAATATGACCTATAGAGACTGGATAATCCTAACAGCAAAGGAAAAACTGGACAACTATAAAGAGAATGACATTCTGACTCACAGATAACCACGAGTTTGAATTTGTTTTCTGATGTCAGTAAAAATGACCAGACGTTGTTATCTGCAAACCTCAACTTATTAGGTAAACCTCACACCCACACAGATCCTGAATCCTGTTTTTCCAAGCATCTGTCATCCACACCCACATTTTTTTTTCCTAGGTCGGAATAATTAACAGTTATCTGGATCACTGCAGCAAAATGAAGCCACAGACTCAAAACCTTCACCTCCGCCACCAAAGTGAGAGAAGTTTCCACGCCGTCATAGGTGGAAAGAAAACAGGCAGACTGAGAAAAGCTCCTGTTTTAAGCTCACAGTGGTTGGAGATGAGAGAAAACGATGATTTAAAAAACACAGAGGGAAAAAAAGGGACAGGAAAAGGATAAGACAGGGAAAGGATTTTGTAAAGACGCCACTG
Organism: Oryzias celebensis; assembly: GCA_014656515.1. Taxonomy (NCBI): domain Eukaryota; kingdom Metazoa; phylum Chordata; class Actinopteri; order Beloniformes; family Adrianichthyidae; genus Oryzias; species Oryzias celebensis. Next base: position 21,716,601 of record BNCR01000017.1, on the reverse strand, counting down.
CTGATTAATGGTTTTAAAAATACCAACAATAGACACCATCAACCACATTTCACTGACCGAATATCTCTATCCATTGTTTCAGTACATTTAAAGAAAAATCTGACAGTCTCTTGGTATTTGGAGGAATTGGAGCCTCAACATCTTAGCATTACTTCTCAATCACCTGCAGAGTGTGAAGCAGCCTTGAGATCCAGATGTAGTCCAGCTGCTGTTTATGCTTGAAAATGACTGCAGATAAGTCCCTTTGTCATATTTCCTAAAATATTCTATCATCATTTATCTGACAAAAATGGGAGGTAAAACAGAAACGTTTGCTTCAATTCAGCAAAGAAAAAAGGATACTAAAACAGGAGTTATAAGGCGTTTGAGATAGAACAAGTCATAGAAGAGCCCATCTTTTACTAAACCCTTCCCTGGTTTTGAAGAGAACACAAATGTGATGTAGTTCAGAACAAAGTTCAGACCTGGTAAGGCACATGTGTATGGTTTCTTAGTGTAGTACAAGTTTCGGAAACGGAGATTCATTTTGGAAAAACGGCAATAAACAAATAACCATAGACTGAATATTTCCTTGGAATGAAAGATTTCATCTTTTTTTCAAAAGAGATTCTCCAGCACCCAGAAAAACGATTCTACTGCTGGTCAAAGACCGAATCCATCATCATCTCTTCATGCACCCTAATGCTTCATTCACACCGAAAGCAATTCCCGCATCAAATTTGTGTGGATCCCCTCTTTTTGGATGTGAAATGGATTTCCTGCTCGATACCTGTTCAAAAATGTGTTCATAAGCTTGACTCTCCTCAGGAGAAGCTACTGTTTTTAGCCTGATGGTTACATGAAGCAGTGTCTGTGTATATCTCATTTACAGTACATGGATGATGTGTCCAGATTAGGCTTATTTATTTTAAAAAGCCCTACAAAAGCATGGGTGATCACATTTCCATGTCTGGGTTCATGAGATCATTCAGAGACTCTCCCAGTGCGGTAAGGTTCACTGTTACTGTGGGAGCTACGTCTGACGGCCGTTTTCTGCTTTTTCTCCGTTTTTTGTGACCCAGTGAGGGGAAAAATTTTAAATGGTAATACAATTAGAGGACCTTTTTTAGTGTTGTCTCAACAAAAAAGGAACATTTCTTAAAGTTCAGTAGGAGAACAATCAGATTGATCCTCCATGTTGAATTTTGACTCCACCCGCTGATTGAGTCGCTGAACAAGTCACATGCCCAAAAACTGAGTCCTTGATTGGTTGACGCGACACATCATCCTCGCTAAAGTTCAGATCTTTGAACTCTGGAAACGGGGCAAAACTCAAATCACGCAGCAGGACCTCGCACCTGTACATTGACTTAACATTGAAACTGGACGCCCCTGATGCAGAAATCGCGTTCAGTGTGAATGCGGCTCAACAGCTGAAAATCTGCCCAACATCTTCATCACTGAAGGCATGGCTACCATCTTCATCTAAATCTTCATCCAGCTGCAGACTTCCAAGGGATAACTTGTTTCTAGGGATTGGGGAGTTCCGTTCCACAGGGTTACTAAAGGTCACCGGGCTGCTGCAGCGGCCCTTGTTCTCCACTTCGGACTCGCTGGACTCTGAGCCACTGGTGTTCGAGCCCTCGTTCATCGGAACAGCACCCACATGGGTGACTCCATCCTGTCCCAATCCTTTCTGGCCCACACCGGCTCGGGATCGGCCCGGCGTTGAGAGGCCGTTGGCTCTCATGCGGCGCTCGAGCGCGGCCATGCGCTCTGCGCGAGACATAACGGGACGCGATAAGTTCGGTGAAGGCGCATTCTGCATGCCAGCATGGCGCTGCGCTCTCAGAAGCTTGTGTGAGCGGGCAGTTTGGCCCAACAGGGGGGAGGCCCGCCCATCGTTAAAGAAGGGGGGGGTGTAACCATTCTGCTCAGAGTGAGACACCGTTTTACTCGGGGGATTGGTGAAGACGCTCCTCATGCTCATCATATTCGGTACTGGGGTGGGACTGTTGCTTTGTCGCTCTCTGCTGTGGCTGATGGTTTCCCCTGTGGTGCTCAGAGTCTGACTTGGGTCAATTTTCTTGCGTGAGCGCTTAGGAGTCTGGCTTAGCTCATGGCTCATGCTGAGTGACTCCCTAGAGGAGGATGGGGACTCCCTACACTGCATTTTACTCAAAAACTGCTCTAGTTCAGACCCAAAGCCAGAGCTGCAGCGGGGCATGGCCCGCTCCTTACTGTCGTGTTTTGTTCTACTCGCCTGGTTCCTGCCAGTGTTATATTCATTATCTACACTAATCGAATCAAAGTATAGGGGATTGGAGATGCTCTCTCTCGCAGCCTGAGATGCTGGACCTGTTCGCCTTGTTGAGCCCCTCGTCTCCTCTGTCCTGGATATGGAGTCCTTCCTGTCGTCGTGGCCATTTCTCTGATGGGCGGGGCTGACTCTGGCTGCTGGGTCTTCTGCGCTCACCAGCACAGATTCCTTCCAGTGACGCCGTGGTGGAGAGCTGAGTCTGTCGCCGGAAACACCACTCTGAAGGCAAAAGCAAGATGGAAATCACCGGATGGAGCAGACGGACGTACTGCAAAAAACACATGTATGTAGACGTGCATGCAAGTGTGTAGTTAAATCAAAACGTGTCTCGACTGAGATGAAAGCAACTTAAAGTCTCACTCCAATCATCTTTTGATCTTGATAAACTGGCCTTTTAATTATGATTTTAGACAAGTTTTAAAAAACCTGCAGTTTTCTAGGACATCGTTTTTGAAATGCGACAGTAGTTCATTGGACATTCACTTCCAAGTTGTGGGGAAGACTGTTGGCGTAAAGCAACCCCGCCCCCCTTTTCCTCTCTATTGCTGAGAACTCAGAGCAGGGAGCATGTGGACCATCCAGCACATTTTCTGCTTTACAAATACTCGTAAGCTACTTTTCAGGCTTTTTTTGTCTGCTTCTAATTTATAGCGACTTCAATAAAAAACACTCAGAAAGGTCATTTTAAGCTCAATTATCTTAATATATACCATATATGTCCTCCGTCATCAGAAAAATGCAACATGTTAAAAAAGACCATTTTAATTCAACACTTTTAGCTTAAAGCCACTATCAAGACTGATTACAACCAGAGTTCATCTCCTTTCTCACAGGTTCTCTGTGTTTGGTAAACATCTCAGCTGATCCACTTCCTTTAGACAGAAGCTTATTTGGACTCTGATAGAGATCAAATGAGAAAACCATCCGTTCACTTCAGGGTAAAACTAAAAGACTAAAGCAAGTGCTGAGTATTTACAGTTCAACCAAAAACAAATGAGTGACAGTCCAACGTGGAGGTAAAGATTTGTATCATTGAGCTACGTTCACACCTCCCTCTGTAATGCGTGTTCAATCGCCGATTCCAATGAAAAGTCCGTGTAAAGGCACAAAAATGTTCTTTTTGGGCTTCTGCGTTCAAACCTCTTTGAACATTGAGATAACAGTGTTGTGATATTAGGCAATATAAATAAAATGAAATTGAATTTACTGCAATAAAAGCAAGATTTGATTTGAAGATGGAGCTACGTGTAACTTTAAACATTTCTGAGTATTTTTACCACGAAAGTAAATAAAGAACAGGCTCACTTCTGTTGGCACTTGATGGTGTTGCGGTGAAGGCAATGGTGACAGGTGACTGTTGTGTTGGACCCGACTGTGCTTCCTGTCAGACAGGAAGTTAAAGGTCAGAGCTGCAAGGCGCTCTCTCTGAAAACAAACATGTCTGCAGAGAGCTCACCTTTCAAATGGAATCTTCTTAAACTCGGACTCTTTCACATAATCAATCACCTGCTTCTGTGTGCGACCGCTGCAGGGTTGAGTACAAAAGAGGCAATAATGAGCTACTCTGAAAGCAGACTGGGAGAGTTAGCGCATGCAGCACCACTCCAAAACAATATTAGCGCACGAGAAGCCAACCTGAATCTAAAATAGGATCCCCGTGTGAAGAGAACAGGCTTCGGCTTAGGTTTGGGTTCCTCAAAGAGACGGAAAAAGGCGTGATATTCAACACAGATCTTCCAGAAGATCTTACAGCAGTCCCTGCTGGCCATCAAAAACTCCAGTGTGTCCTGATATGAACTCTACAGGGAGAGTATACAACAAAGCACAGCTTACAATCGGGAAGGATTTTCAGCTGCAAGAACCAAAAACGACACTCACATTTAAATCCGGCTTCAGCTTGATGAGGAAACGTTTTCGCTTGAAACTCAGTTTCCGAATTTTAGACCAATTGAAGGCATTGATCCGTGTGTGTCGCTAAAGGCGGGGAAAAACTTTATTAACCTTTACATGACTTCACAGACAGTTAACCAGAGCACGGCATTAGTCTGTTTTTGGCGTGACTAACCTGGAAGACCAGCACGCCCGTGTGGGCCACAGCCAGACTTAACTTTGTGCGCTCTCGATCCTTGGCAGGGTGGAGCCGAATGCCGTACATCTCCAGCTTACGAGCCACTTCTAACAGGTGATAATCTGATTCTGCTGGTGTTTGACCTCTGCAACAACAAATACACAATTTATTTAAATAAAAATGCATTAAGTTACCACTTATGGTTAAGCAGACATGCTAGTCATATGGATTAAAGTCCTCCTCTGGAAATGTTTTATCTATTTTAAAAGCAATCCCAGAGATCTTTTAACTACAATTATGCAATTATGCAATTATTTTAGGACATAGTTTCTGCAGAGTGGCAGTAGTTCATTAGAAATGTGCCTCTGAGTTGTGGGTGGGACCTATACTGCTAAAATGTTTCTGAAAGTTTGCATTTAAGAGGCTAGATTAAAGAGTCCTAATCAGACATCAAAAGTTTTGCACTTTTTACACCCTTCAGCAATGATTTTACCCCAGAAATGACTTATTTTTTCTGAGTTCAAAGATGGAACCCGGTGTTAAACTGGAAGCAGCAGGAGACGGTGGAGGGGCAGCGAATGTAAACCAACTTTCCTAATTCTCATCAGCAGCTAAGCCTTCCCGCTTCCTGTGTGTGGTGCTTAACAAGAGATTTAACTCATTGTGGCACCTAGCTACACAGTGGCCTCGGAGATAGCAATCAAGTCCGAGCTCTTTTGATGTTACAGCAGCTCCAAGCTGAGAGTCCATGACATGCTGTAATGCAGAGGTTAGACAAGTGCTGCCAAAGCCGTGGCTCCAATAACTCATAGACTAATTAGAAGAAGTATGATGGATGTTGGGAGGCTATCTGGAGGGTCTCCAACTCCAAACAACATTAAAAAATGATTTAAAGGAAAGTAGTGAGCAAAAACAGCAAGTTTTTACCATGCAGGACCAACTGCCAGTCTGCATTATGAAAAATGCTAATCTGGCAACGTTATTTAATCAGAATAAGCGAGATAGAAGTTCCCTTTTTTGGACCTAAATCGTTGTTCACCAGATTAAGAAAAGAACATCACAGAGAATGCATCTGCCTTACTCACATGTGTTTGGAGTGAAACTCCATGATCCTGTCGATCAGAGGCATCTGATCGAGGATGTAGTTGTTGTTGAGGAGGTGTGACCGGCATTGGCTCTCCTCGAAGTCTCCAATCTCGGCTTAAGGGTGGTCAGAAAGGACAAAAAGATGAACTCCAAACAAGAGGAAATAAAGAAAACCATCGAAATGGCTTCAACGGAATGCCGTGGCACTTTTTTGAATGACTCCTGGTTGATAATTGATACAAAAGTTGAAGTTATAGGTTATAAAAAAAGACACATTTTTATGGAATAGGACAACAATGTATGGTTGATGTGGAAGAAGATTATGTACTGAAAGGTTTCCATGGAAACGCCACGCTAATCAATTCGCAACGGTGCACAGTGTGTTGTAAGACAATGCTGAAATGCAAGTGTGTGCGGGGAAAGAAAACAGTCATGCATTTTTAAAAAATGTGAGTTATCAGGTCTGTGGAAGCTCCACGAGGAACCGGCTGAGCGAGCCTCACACTGGATGATGTGGGAGACCATTAGCGCTGCGCTGCTCTCGTTGCAGGTCAGACGGCCGCAGCAGAGATCCTGCTTGATCTGCAGGGCGAACAGGTACCTGACCACAAGGTAAGCAAACAGGATTTGATTGTAGGAGCTTCTATTTTAGATGTGGCGGCTGTTTACTTGAAACTCATAAGATCAGCAAATATCAAGCTAAATATCAAAGCTCCTGTGTGAAACGATTGGTTTGTGGCTGGAAATTTTTTTATGATGCCTAATAAGATGTTTTTTGAAACAGGATTCACTTTATTATTTTAGATTTTGTTATAAAACTATCACTGGCTTGCCTGCAAAAATCTCCAGAGGACTCTGAGAGCAGCTGATCTGTTCATTTATTTCTCCACAACTGCTTTAAACCGCACACAGATGAATATAAATTGGGATCATCTAGAAAGCAGCTCACCTTGTCAGCTCCTCCAGCAGCTGGGCGTGGTCAGGAGGAAAAAACTTCACGCTGAACTTCAGGATTGTATGTTTCGGTCCTGTGGGAACGATGGCATCAGAGGCTCATACTGTATCCAAGGTGAATCCCAACACTAAACCTTGGCTCTACTCTTACTTTTGAAATCTATCTTAATTTGCCTTTAATTAAAAAAGGGCTTTGCAGAACTATAGCACAGAAAAAGAAGACAACATTGTACTTACAAAATCAAAATATTTTCAATTTTACATCCCTCTTTTTTTCAAGTTCAGTGGTTCTTAACCCTTTATCCATCATTTCCCTCATGGAATTGCATTTTTAAGCCAGCTGCCCCCTAACCAACTTTATTTATACAGAATCTCTAACAAACAGAGGTGGTTTAAAGTGTTTAAAAGAAAAAACAAAACACATATTTAAAAAAAGGTGGGCCTTAACAGGGATTTTTCTTTTAAATAATTTAAAGCAACACAAAATAAAAAGAAACTCCACATCTGCCCCCATCTAAAATATACTATTGTAGTGCACAGGTTAGATCTGAATATCCCAGAAGTCAAATTTTAAAGATTGTAAAGCACAATTGCCTTTATATTACATGGGGATTGTTTTACTGGACATATTTAAAATCTTAACAGTAGAATATGCGCTTAAATATACTTGTTTTATTATTTTTACATTTATGAAACAGTAGTTATCTAATAATTCTCAATTACATGACTACCAAACTATTTTTCTATTCCAGATGTAATTTATTAACCAGAGACTTCGATTGTAGCCTGAAGGCAGGAAGAAATACATTTCAAGTCCTCCTTTCTTGGTCAAGAACACAGCTCAGAGATACAGTCAGGAATCACTTCTAACGATTTCTTTATTTCTAGAAATTATTCTATGAGCTGTGGCCAAGAATGCTGGCATGGAGCAACCCCGCCCCCCTTTCCCTTCTCTTGTACTGAGAGCTTGGAGCGGGGAGTTTGTGGCCCGCCCTGTGTATTTTCTATATCACATTTGCTTTTTTTAGGCCTTTTTCTTCTCCTGATCCACAACAATTTGAATAAAGAAATACTCAGAAATGCAATTTGGAGCTTCATCTGCTTTATACGCGTCCTCAATTATCAGAAAAAATGTCACAGGAACATGTTAAAAACACCAAAACAGTTTTTTTTTTAATCGGAGTGGGTCATTAACGTCTCTTTGCACTTCAAACTGCCAAAAAAAAAAGATGCACTCAGAAGCACTTACGTCTGAGCTGCTTGTAGATAGGTTTGATGTGGTCTAGCCAAACCTATCAAGAACAAAGAAAAGAAAAAGTGTTAGGTTGCAGGTCGGGAATGCAAAAAAATGCTTTATTTTCTCAAAATTACATACTATCATCTTTTGATGGTTCTGATACTCTAAGCCGAAGTAGTCCCCCTCAACGAGGTTCATGTGGGAGCACACCAGGTCAAACAGGACCTTGCCTGAAGCTTTTTGCTGTGAAAAGAAAAAAAAAAAGAAAAGAAAAACCATTAAAGCTCAGTGCAATTGTGAACCGTTCCAAATCAGTCCCGGCATTCCACTGAAATACCTCTCTGGCATTTTCTCTGCTTATCTGCAACCAAAAAAAGTACAGGAAAACCCAATGTGCTTTGACACAAAGGGCAGTCAGGCGCAAAGCAGCCCGGCTTTGTAGACCTGTCAAACCCCATGCCGGAAAATGAGGCCCAAATAAATGATCGCGTTCTCTGAAATTCCACTGCTAGTCTTCCTCCTTCCAGCCTGGAGTTCAAAGCCACTAACAGGCTCCCGTTTCTGCTGCTGTAGCTGGAGGGGGCCGGGTCTCGTTTTTGATCTGCAGGCTGTGAGGTATGCAGTGTCAGAAAGGGGTAAAGTCTCAGTCTGACCACCTCTGTCCTCACTCACAGCACACAGAACAACTTTCAGGGATGACTTCACTGCCCACTTATGTGACAAACGACGAGAAAATGTTTGGAAACAATGAACATTTTCAGGTCAGATTGATGGTGGGGATTTTCAAGAAAATACTACCTAAGATAGACACAACTCCATCAGGCAGAGGGAAAAAAAATCCTGCTTGACTGCTTCTTCGTGACGGCTGCACTCCACTGCGCAGCACATTACAGCCACAGAGCGACTGCAGTCGGCGCTCCTGTCAGCTCAGCTGTGTCCGAGATTGCTTCATAGAAGCAGCTTGTCCTTTGCTTTCTGCAAAAGGACAAATGAAGTACCTGCTTGTGCAACAGCTCCTTGGGTTTGCCCACCCTTAAACAGGTTTAACGGGATGAGACACCACACGGGTTCCAATCAGTCCTGAAGGCAAACACCAGGTTGGAGGAAAGGATTTCACGCACCCCAAGCAAATGCCAAATCTTTCTGAAATAATCCAGCCCACCACTCCACCCTGCCCGTCTTTCCCAGAGTAGCTTTTTTTTTGCCTCCCTTCAAGTTGTTTTGCTTCACTGTGGAGGGGATCCCACAGTTGGAGTGAAAAATCCTTCTCAGACACAATTCTTTTCCTAATTGAGTGTCAAACCCGCAAACAAATCTGCATTTCTACACCAAATTCAAGCTTCCTTAAAAAAAAAAAACGGGGTATGCATGAACTCCAGCGAGACAAACCGAAAGATGATCTCAAGCCAGGCAGAGATGAGCGATGCACGGCTGAACGAAGCAGGCCGGCGCTTGATTAAATGCAGCTTTGGCACAGTGGTGACACAACACGCAAAGCATCAGCGGAGAGGCAGTAGAGAGAGACACCTGTCACTGTCCAGGACCTCAAATGTCAGCTGAAAGTAAAGCCTTCAATCTGGAGTCAGATGATTTAACGCATGCACACATTCACTGCACCGAAACTGGATTTATTAAAGGAAGAAGTGTGGTAAGAATGTGCTTTCCACGTGTTCAGGACAAAAATACCTTTTACAGCAGTTCCTTCTAATATACTGTAAAAAAGAAACAGACATTAGACAATCAAGAGAAGCCTAATAGACTCAAAATTCATTTGAATCTTATAAATGATTAAATCCTTGACAACAGCTTCATTTTATGACATTTGCTTTCCAGGTGCTGCACAGATTAGAGCAGAACAAATGTTTGGGAGACATTTTTAAAATATTTGTATGCACATAAGGAGAATCCCACACCAGAGTATTGGCTTTTTTATTGAGCTCTGCACTTTTGTAGGATTTACTTGTGGGTGATAATGTAAACTCTTTAGCACATAAACCAGCAGCTTCTGTGTTTGTTAATTGAACAAAAATAGATGCTTTCCTGTAAACTGGCATTGACAGTTTTCAGCAGATAATCGAGAACATTTCAAAATACAAGCTTCTTTTCACTGAATTTTGTATTCATGCGCACATAGATTTTTGTTGTTGTCAATGAGTGAACAATGCACTTTTTATTCGTTTTAATTTTCTTTTAGTCATAAATGTAATTATGACAAATTATTGTTTTAATGCATAAATGATCCATACAATGATTCATTCATCAAATCGATAATTTTTTTTCGTAGTAATATACTTACATTTTTTCAGGCAAGACACTTCATTCAGGCCTTGTTAATGTTACAGTTTCCAGTTTTTTAAAAACGCCATTTCTCTTTTGTTAAAATCACTTTTTAAACAGTTTTTTACTGAATGAAATGAATTTTAAATGGATGTGAATTTTCAAATGGACTCAGTGTTTTGACGGTGATACCCAGCCCTATAATCTATTAATCAATTGAATCCATGCAAAAATAGACTGAAACAAAGGGAACCTGTCATAGAGTCTTTGATTTCTGGAGAATCTCAGCTGCTCATGTGGTGCAGCCCCGGCATAAAGGTTACATTCTCTAGGAAACATGGTGCTCCCCAGCTGACATTTCTATCATCCCCTGCAAGGCCAAGAAAATGTCCCCATTCCCCATTTTTACGAGCTCCTTCTGACACGACCACAGCTTGTTTTCAGAGGGTCAGTTCATTCCAGAGTGAGATGAAACATCCTGAATCAGCAGTCCCGGGTCAGGTGTGCAGAATAAAACCTGTCTGCCCCGGTTAAGTCTGAACACGGGCTCCACCGGCACTTCCATGTCTACGAGCGCCACAGCGACCTCCACATGCACGCACATGCAGACAGGAGAAGGATAAGTAAAGATGACAGCTATGAACACGTGTGCTAGGGCTTACGCTTTATGATAGACTAATAACCCCCTGGCCCTCACCTATTAAAAGAAAAAGTGTAATTCTTTGTAAAGGTCAGGTGTAAATTAGCTGCCACCATTGTTCCCCTGCAGGAGTTGTTGGTACATCCCATTTCATTTACAACAAGCAGTACCAGGCAGGGCTCACTTTACTGTTGGGGTATGGGGGGTTGGGAGTGAGTGCCATGTATGGCAAAAGGACTTGCCAGGGCCCTGAGGCTCCGGAAAAAAAAGGACAACAAAGGGATGATAGCTGGCTGGCTGTTAACAGCAGAAGGGCAGACACTGGCATTTAGAGGAAAGTCACCACAGAAGAAGTATCTCCTGGTTTCATTTTGTCTTCTTTTGCATTTGCAGCCAGGCGGCTCTGGCAACTCCCACTATTTGACTTGTAAACTTCGGATATTGGAGTCATCGCGTCCTGGCAGGGGGTGTTGAGATTTGATCCGGGACATAAAAAGTTCTAATAGACTGGGTGACAACAATGATCTCTTTTAGCTTTTTTGAAAACAAACCTTAAGTTTTGGAGAAAACCATTTAGCTGAGATGCACTTCCTGTGTACATCAAGGTTTTTCTGATACTCTCCCAATCCAGATGCTTTTTACGGTGCAGTTCAAAACATGCATCAAAGCTGCAGCAACTGCCTCAGTCCATGCAGCGTGCTTGCCCGTGGCGAGCACGCTGTTCTATGCACGGTCAGGGAAAGGTAGGACAGGCAGCTAAAGCTAATTGAGATTCAGGTCATGTGCTGCAGAGGTTTCCAGGATGAATTGGCAGAAGCGGGGAGATGACAGAGACAAAAGGATGGAGGTAAAGCCACAGGTAATCCTCTAGACTTAAATACAGATGTGCGGCGTGTTCACAGCCAAGGGCTCACTCACACACCAAGACTGCGTGCTCCTTACGAATAAAAAAAGGGTCATGTGAGAGAACATGTCTACCTACATGTCTGTAGCTTGCATGATTTTAGCTCAGACTGCTCCTGCTTTCCACACCTTTGTAGTAACAGTCTCTAAATTCCTCAAACTAAAAAAAATAATACAAAAGAAATAAAAGAAAAAAGTGTTGATTATGCTGCCACAGCTGTCAGAGGCATTCAGTCACAGACGGCCAGCCTAAAGGCTTGAGAGAGCAACCATGAAAATACTGTCCCCTGGTTATGGAGCTTTCACATTCCTCCTCCTCCTCCTCCTCTTCTTATTCTTCCTCCTTGTTTCTTAGCTTGCCTGGCCTCCCAGGAGTTGTGGCTGCAGGAAACATTGATTTTAAATAAAGAATAATTAAGTGTCCTGTTGTGCTGCTGAATATGTAAAGGCGCCGAGCTGTGTTCATTTGTGCAACGGCCTCCCACTGTTAGTCACAGAACCATAAATCAGAGGATGGAGCCAACAGTTGTGGGAGTAAATCTTTGGAGGAGAAGCTAAATGAGCAACAAGGATGAAACCAAGCTTCATCAGTAGAGATTTACCCAAACACACAAACATGCTGGACACATGAAGAAAACTGCGGTGCCATAACTGATGCAACACTAATTCCACCACGCCTCATCTCAACGTCAAGCGCCTTACAAATAACCAAAGCTGGTAGGAGGGAAAGACGGCAGGAATTACAACAACCAGATAGTGCTTTCTGTCTCAGGTGCTGTCAGTTTTTCTCTTTTTTTGCTTTAATTCTGGGTTATTATGTTTTGTTCTGTTTCTGGGATTATCACATTTTTAAAAACCATTTATCAAGCTAGAAAACACAGGAATCAAAGATCAGGGTTAAAAAGCATTCTAAAGAGCTGACACTACATTATGGACATCATGATAAATGTGTATTTTTATGATAAAAGAGCAATCAAAATATCAAATTCAAAATATGACATCTTACTATTTAGCAAATTATGAGTCCCAGTGCCTTATTAAATTGCTAAAAAAAAAAAAAAAAAGAGATAATGACATTTTATTTAGAAAAAATGACTTGTTTTTAGTAAATATGTCCTAAATAGAGCTATTTTTATTTGGAAAAACCTAAAAAGTTCAATAAGCTTTTACCTTAATCTATTTTAAACATTTTTCTGGTCTATTTCAAGTAAAAAAATGGCTAAATGTAGGATACATTTACTAAAAACAATCCATTCTGTGCCACCATGCAACCATGTGGGTCTTCTATCAAGTAGATTACAAATAAATATATTTGGCACAATTTCTACAACGAACAGCAAACCTAGAAACAGGGGATGTCTGTAGAGATCCACCATGTGTCACTTCACCAGCTTTACTGTTGTGTTTGTCAAGGTCATTATCAACCACTGCTGTACTGAGATAAAACGAGTTCTCAATCAATAGGTTAATTGGGAAACTAACGAAGTGGAAGAGTGAGAGATGAGGTCAGGTTGAGAGTCTCAAAAAAAAAACAGAAAGTCTAAGACTTTTACACTCCGTGACTTAAAATCACCTGCAGCAGCTATAAAATGTTTTAAATTATTTTTTCAGGCGTGTGCTTTAGTGTATGGCGCCATCCTTGATCCAAATCTGCATTTATTGAGTAAGTCGTGCTGCCAGACAAAACCAATCAATGTAGCCTTATAGAAAATACTACCAATTAAAAAATAAATAAATGTGGAACTTTAGACTTTAATAATTTCACCAAATTCTAGTGTTTGTGTTTACATAACATAACTAAATGTTATTATTGAAAAATGAAGCTAAAATGGAAACATTTTGATCATGATAGTCAACTTAATGCTTAATTAGATAATACATATTTCTTAACTGCACTTAAAAGGAAAACATAACAGGTGTAAAGACTATTATTTTATTTTTGTAATAATTTCATCTATTCCCAACAAATTGGTAGGAAAATATATAATCCGTCAGAACTACAGTTCTTTGAGGGGGGGTGCTGCAAAATTATTGAAAAAGTTTTAAAAAAAGCAAAACAAAAAAACTGAAGGATGAATAGACAACATAATGTCTGAATAACTTGGTTGTGAAATCAAATAATTTTGAAACGTTTGAGATCAATCTTGGCCTTCAGGGCAAATGCAAAATCCCACATGAATCAACAAAGGTGTTTGTTTTCCTTTTCATATCCTATTACATATGCTGCCATTACATGTGCACATGGCTGCATGACTTCATCTGACTTGTAACTAACATTTCTACAAGACCTAATCTGCACAGCCCACTTCAGAAAACCCAAGACAAGAAAAAATATCACATTGTTTTGAGATTATACCAGCAGGATCACCACCTATTGATTCAGCGACCATGTCTGCTCCACCCAAACGATAATATCAATCAGTCATGGGATGCTACACAGATTACACAAATTCAGGTTGAAATATTGTGATTCTGAGTGCATTAAAATCCTTCAAACCAGTCTGCGAGCAGAGACACTGGTCTGCATAATCTCTGCCACTTTTACTTTTATGTATCGCTTTGGTTGGAGAGATCAAGAGAAAGCAGAATAAACATCAAGGATTTAGAGCACATTGTCATTAAAACATTGTACCTTTAAGCCTTGTTAAGAACTCAGTTAATCTGCAGCTGTTGGTGCGTCTAAATGAATTCCAAACTCATTAATAGTTCAAAGTCATCTCATTGCAGAGGCGGCAACAGCCGAGAGCTGGAGAATTTTAAAGAAGAGGTGTTTGCTGTAGTCAGGTTCTGGTTCTGATTTGGACTATTTATTTCTAATACTAATACTTTTAAATTAGTTTATGTAAATGTTTGTATGGTGGCCCAGATGTACAAATCACATCAGTTTTTAAAAAAAAAGGAAAGGAGAAGGATGTTTTATCAGATGTTTTTCTCTGAACTGCAGAGTTGATTGAGCAATCGCCCAACATTTGTAGAAATATTTTCTGTCAGAAGATGTGCCATGGCAAAAAAAAAAACGTGCAGCTTTAGCCAAAATAAAAAAATAATCGGTGTTGTTTTCTAGGACAGTTTCTGCAGAGCGGCAGGAATTCATTAGAAATTCCCCTCTGAGGTGTGGGCGGGATCATTAGTGCAGAGTAAGCCTTCCCCTACTTCCTGTCATCCATCTATTTACCCTTTCTCCCGCAAGCTTAAAGCCCCTCACACCCCCAACTAGAATAGAGAGGAGCTTCCAGGCTGCGGTTGCAGCTTCTAAGTCACAAATACAAGCTCTTTTTCAAATGGCATTTTTTGTCTTCTCCTGATTCACAGCGAGTTGAATATAGAAATACCCAGAAATGCGTTTTTAAGCTTCAGTTTTATATGCCACAAGTGGATTTTTCATTGTCATAAATATTTATTTGCATTGAGTGATTTGTTGATGTGATTTCCTCTTCAGGACCACCATATGTTTGAGTATGTGAATTGGAAAAGTTGGACAAAAAAAAAATATATATATATATATATATATATTATAAATCTAGATAGGCTTGATCTCAAAGGGCTGCTGTCCTTGCTTTTGAACTAACCCAGCACCTGTAGCTTTACATTGGCCAAACACACCTGATCCAGGATAATCAGCAGCAGGACTATCTGAAAAACCAGCAGGACACTGACCCTAAAGGTCAGGAGTTGGACATCATGGCTTTTTTAGCAATATTTTCTGCTGATTAACCCTAAATCAGGGAGATGCAGACTTCATACCAACACGTTTTATCAACGTGGTAAAGATGCAACTACAGCAAAAAACAAAAGCCTCACAGCAACTACCTACACCAGGGAGCCAGCTGCTCCCTGCGGCGTGCCATCCACACTCCTGATCAAAGTGACCGGAGAGCCTTCAGGAAGGAAGACCAAACTGTGGGAGGTTTTCCAGGAGCGGGCAGGTTCTTCTTTCTCTGCCGCTGCGCAGGTGCGTGCTCCTTACTTGGACCATAATCTCCCACAGTAATAAATAATGACAGCTGCACATGCTGCTTTACCAGTGACGCCAATCAATGGGCCTTCTTGAGATTAGCCTTAAACTACTTAGGCCTTAGTGCAGCAAATCCAGAGGCCCTCTGTCCTCTGATGTAGTCTTGACTGTTGCGACATAAATCTCACTGCTAGTGGTGCTGGAGGGAAGAACGTTGAGGTTTCTTCTGGGCTATATTTGAACTATTATTTGGAGACTTATTACAGATCCCAGTATTTTCAAACATGTTCATGACAAATACCTGGCTGATTCAGATTTCTTGATAGTGCCAAACTGAAAACCTTAAAAACCAACATCAAAGTAATTCTATGGATTTTGTCATAAAATCTCAAAAAGTAACCTTTTGTAGATTTTATTTTACAGCCTAAGAACTAAGAACCTACTATCCTGGACCTGTATTTTGTTGGAATTCAAAATGTCAGCCAGTTTTAAGGCAGGATGAAGCCCCCTTTGCATGCTGAGAGCCTTACCACCACTCCACCTTAGGAGCTTTGACAGACGTCCTTAGGTAAAGTCTCACATTTGATGTTGTCGGTGGAGAGATTCTGGGTCAAACACGAGCCAGATAAAAAATGCAGGAGCAAATCCAGCCGCAGGCTAAAGCCTTAGACAGCTGCCATTGTGTGCTTGCATGACTCCAATTTCTTCTGGAATTTACAACAGAAAGCCCATTTCTCCTTAGCGACAAAGAAAAGTGAAGCAACTGTGTTGTTCATCTAATCTAAACAAGCAGAAAAAAATCATTATAACATTTAATAGGTGTCCTTTATTCCACATTAAATGATGGAATAAATCTGTGTACAACGTGTTCCTCATTCAGAGGCTTCGATTTATTTTCACTAAAAGAATCATTTTAATGATGTTACCATAATCAGGATGTTTGCGAGTTAAAGACGGTGAAGCAGGCGTGGTGAGCGTGTCCCAATTCAATATAGCGTGACTTTAACCGACTAGTCTTTATGTAAAGTCCAAGACAGGAGAGGCACAGATCTGGTTCTGGTAATGGACACACTAGGTTCATGCATTAGAGTGCTCTCCAGTGTTGTCTGAGAGAAAAGGGCCACTCTGACTAATTTAGCAATTCATAAACAATAGATGAGAGGCTGGCATGAGTGTTTCTGAGAGGACTTTAAAACATCTCTAAGTTTTCAATGAGTGCCTAAAATTACACTCTTCTGAACATCTGCTGGGTTTCCAAAAATATTGGAAATCAAATTGAAATTCATTTAGAAAAACAATGTCACTGCACACAAAAACAGGCCCCTAAGAAGTAAGTCCAAAACTCTTATCCAATTAAAATAAGCAAAAAAAAAAAATCTGCTAATGGGGAAAGAATTTTTATTTTAAGAAAAAAAAAATAAGACGTGATTTCTCAAACTAAGATTTTTTTGCTACTGAAAAGACAGAACATTTTCTTGAAAGAAGAGAAATAAGAATTAGTTTTTGCACTGCAGAAAATCCTTGAAAATGTTGTCCTTTAAGTAGTTTGAGGTGTATTCAGACAGAACATTTGTTCCAGATTATCGGGGGTTCACTTTAAGCGGACCAAATGTGTCCAGTCTAATAAAAATTTATTGAAAATTAAATAATCAAAATCAGCCATCACTTTTGAATTGCTGATTAACATACTTATTAAAAAAAAACAAACTAATGAAACAGGCCTATAACTTTTTATTTATTGTTACTTTTGTAAGTTTCAAGTAAATTCAGTGAGAATTGTGTGTTTTTCCTTCTTTAACTGAGGGGTACCAACAATTTTGGCCACGTGTGTAAGTTCAGATGACATTGGAGAAAAACTAAAAATGCCTCTAAAAGTTCCCGACACAATAGAAACTATATAAAAGAGCATGTGGTGAAAATAATGTCACATAGTGTTCTTGGTTTAAATTAACAGATTTCAAAGATGGAGAAAGAAATAAAGATTTTTAAAATGTCATAGAATACTGAGCATCAACTATAGAGTAATGCTACATGTAGTGGTATAATCTAAACATGTTTGTCTTTAGACGCAATGGAGCCACACAGTCTTTTAAGGATTTATAAACCACACGGATCTACATTAGATTAAATGCCATCCTGTTGTCTCTTAGTTTAACGGAGGTTAACTGAGCCTACGACTGAACACTCATTACATAATGTCCTAAATGAAATAACAGACGAGTGACATTAAAACCACAAGACCTGTGTTTCCAGCAGAAACACAAAAAACAAGACTCAACCTTTAGTTCTATAAGTCAAAACCCACTCCATTTGTGTCAAGGATAACAAGGTTTACAAGAAGAAAAACAGCTTTTTCAAACCATATTGCAACGACTCTTTAAAACATCAAACTGAGCAGCAGTTTATCAATGACAGGCAGCGTTTAGCATTAGTGAGACCCCCCACCCACCCTCACTCCTTTGTGCTCTTGTAGCTGCCAAGGACACAAACAGAAAGAAATCACTGTGACTTCGACAACTGTCAGCGTGTAGCTGGTCCACTGACTCTTGTAATAGCACCCACTCTGAAGCTGTCATCTGATGTGACTAAGACAAATAGGAAAGTCGTGGAAATCTAACTTCCCTCTACATAAATCCACTTGTAATGAATGAAGCGTAAAGGATCGCTGATGTGCCTCCTAGGCAATTTTAAAATCTTGTGAAAATGTAAACACAAAATGAATGTAATCATTTTGTAAAGCCCATCGTTTGCTCAAGTGAAAACAGTTGACATATTTATTGGTTAAAAGTCACACAATTTGGAATAAGACTGCAACAGCACCTGCTGAAAACAGGTGGATAATCAGGACAGGATAATGTGCGTCTTCTCCTCTTTCACCAGTGCAATGGCCCATATGGGTTTAGAGAACCAGCACACCAGCTGGAGATTTTAGAGAAAAAAAAAAAACTCTCCAGACCAGCCTGACGAAGGATGCAAGCAGCTGAACAGCAGCAGTGCCACAACAAAACTGGACTTTCTAATGGAAGAAATCCATTTCCCAAAGGATGTTATCTGATTGGAAAATGTTATTATTGTAACATCAGTGTCTTTTCATTAGTTCTGATGCTGCCTCACTTGATACTCAAACTGCTCATTCTGTATGGAGTCATGATTCATCCATTGGAGATGCTGGCTTTTGACCACAAGTTTCTCCTCTTCACCCTGAGGCACTTTACAGCAGAAGAGCATGGCTTCTTCTCTGCATGACAAAGCATTAACCTGCATTTGGAGAAGGCACAGTAAACTCTGTTCTTAGACAGCGCTATTATAGCAGATTGTGATGACCATCATTTGATGCATTTGGCTTAAATGCAAGACTCAAGAGAAACATGATAAAAAGTGTTGTCCCTGACGTTGATACAGACGTTCAAAGTTGGTCGCCGAAATGTAACGTTTGAATAAGTGGACTACCCCGACAAGGATTGCAAAGCGCAGGACTTCCGTTATTCTTTCTCTTGTTGCTTTGTCTTTGCCCCGCCCTCATAATTTCTGGCCAATGACAGAAGAGATCTTTAGTTATGTCATTTTGTTTACAAGCTTTGGTTCGGAGCAGAAATTTCTGGTTGACGACAGACTGAATACAGACCAAACGCAAGGTTCAGGACTCGATGCCGACCAAATAAAGCAGATTTGGTTCAGACCAACAGACTGTGCCAGTCTGAATACACAATTAGTGAAATGTGGTCATGAATTCCATCAGCACGCATTTTATTTGGTGTTTTATCATATATATTGAGTCATACTGGGACTGTAGATCTGGTCCACGACAGATGGAACATTCTGGTTGGTTACACTCTGAAGCAGCTTATGCAACAGTTTCTATATTAATGATGACAGTAGGGGGGTGCAGTGATGTATAGGGAGCACTGTTTTCATATGCACTCACATGTGCAGCTGAGGTTACTGATTTGACATCAGTTCAGGAGTTATGAATTCAATTACTGTCCAGGTGCAGCCGAGAAGGTTCCACGGTTCCAGCAAACAGAGCTCCAGCCAAACACAGAGCCATGTCCAAGGGCAGTAATTTATACCTTCATTTCCTATCAGACATGGAAGGAAATGACTGCTTATCTCGTGAGAACATTTTAGAAGAGGAGTGTAGCAAAGGTGAAGCCTTTAAGGCAGGGTCAGATATAGATAACCCTGTGTTAATTACCCCTCTGAATTTCAATAAGAAATTCATTATTCATGGAAGAGGGATAGTGACGCTCAGAAGCAGCAGAAGAAACCCAGCTCCCAAGAGCTTTGCACGATACCAGAAGGAGAACACAACTAAGGATCAGACTGCAACCATTGTGTGATGTCTGCCTGCCCTTTTAAGACATGGTCAGTAGGACAAAGCTAAAGGTTGAGTGGTCCTTAACAGCCAGTAGTGTTAGTAAAAAAAATTAACTCACAGAGATGAGTCTTCTTCATTAGTGCCTAAATAGGAGCTGCCCTGGCTTAATCTGACTTTAAACAGGTAGAGTTGGCTAAACTGCTGTCTGAACCAAATACGAGCATCTTCTATAGAGAGACATCCATCTTTGTTACCATAGGAACAAGGCTTATTATAGAGGCATCAGTTTCCCCAAAGTACCTTTGCACAGTATAGAAAGCAGTGCAAGGATAATGGTGGGGATAAGCTGGGAGTATCGGTGACAGCATCCATCAGTGGCTCAGTGCTTCAGAGTTTTTGAAAAAAAAGATAGTGAAAAAATGCCAGTGAGAGGAATCACAACAACATCGCTGAGCAGAGGCAGATGCCTGCGCAAAAATAGAAACAGCACATGATGGAAACATGCACCATTCCTGCAATCTTTCAATAGAAAACCATGCAGCACTCAGGAGCGTGGGTCTCCTTCCTGACATCTGTAATATTCAGATGAGCTGTTTTGTTTCCCAGTGGAACCAACAACATTGGTCTTTCTTTAGTACGTTCAATGGCTTCAGCAAATGGCCTTCGAGCAACTGTTATGAATGAAAGTATATGTAAACACACTCTAGTACAACCCAAGCATTTTTTGAACCCACGCTGAAAACTTTCGACTGCTTGAATGTCTAACAGCTGTCCCTTTTATTAACTTTATTGAACAGAGTGCAAACAGAGTCCACCTCTTTTAAGTGTACAGCAGGTGGTGGACATGCGCTAATGAACAGCTTAAAAACAAAAGAAGTCCATCCCGGCCACTCTCTGCTTGTTCGGTGTGAACACCACGTGGTAGAGGCGCATGCAAAAATCCAGGTTTTGAAAGTGTCACACATGCCTGGCACGTATGTAGCATGAATTTGACCTTATAGCAACCGGTTTACCATCAGTACATCACAGATTCACATCATGCAAAAGCCAATTTGATTACAAATAAAGAAAAAGACACATTTATCTTTCCATGAAATGAACCAAACATGCACCCCTGACATGTTGGTATTCTCAGCCATCGGTTACCAGATAATTCCCCACTGATGCTCTCCTCCTGTGGCCCTCATCCTTCACGACCCAATTTCAGGACACGAGGGAGGAAGATGGCTGTCCATGGGAAAATAACCTCTTCACATTTCACCACAGGATTTCAATTTCATTCCATGAGAGGATGACAAGCAACGGTTCAAAGGTCATGTGAGGAATCTATGGGAATGTTTTCCATTAGTCAAACCTAGAACAATGTAGGTCTTGTGGGTGGTATGAAGACATTACTGCTCCAGTGGGGAATTTACAAGTGGGTTTTACCTCGCGTCTCATTTTTGAGCCATCAAGCAGCATCTGTCAACCTGACAATTCCCAACACACCAAAATAAAACAACATTTTTAAAGAAAACTGGGTCAATCAGCAGTGAAATGAGCGTGAGCAGCATCGAGACTCCAGCGAGTCGTGTAAGTTCAAGGATTTGAATACAAAAAAGCCATCTCTTGCGTCACATCATTCAGAGGGCTTTGTCCTCTGATGTGCAGCAGCACATCCCCACGCTGGTGCAGCAGTCAGATTAATGCCCTGTATGGGCAACCCCCCCACCTTTCCCTCCACTCCTCCCAAGCAGATATCAGTGGAAGACAGAACTCTGCAGCACAGCAACAAGCTCAGACGCTCCTCATCCATGTCTCTGTGTATCCATGGCAACCAACGTAGACCAGCATTACATTTGCCCTTTTTTAATCAGAAATCCAGCGGAGCCGAAACTCATAGTAACGCTTTGTATGTCCACTCAGAAAAAAAAAAAAAGAGCTGGGTTTTCACCACAGATTGACTGATTGCATTTTGCAGCTGAAAGATTGCTGCAGTCGTGCAAAACGAGGTTCATTAAAGTGATGATAAAAAATGAAAACATCGTTCAAGTATTTAAAGGATTTTGGAGGCTTTTTGTAAGAAGGAATGTTCAGCTTCAGTGTCCTCTCCTGGTTTTTTAACCCCTTAATCATTGATAGGCAGATGGCTGCACAAACTGTAGAAGTACCTTTGAGATATAGTGGAGAACAACATCTTCACTAACTGTCTGAGGTTAAGTAAAAAGTAACTGGAACCAATGCGCTTCAAAACAGAAACATTTGGTGACTGGTTACAGAATTACATATTTTTTCACTTTTTTAATATTTAGGATCAAAATTGCTAGATTGGGTGTGTTGCCAATAGTATCTGGAATCACCCGTTGGACTTGATAGGATCAAAATGAGGTCTCAAGGGGATCTAAAGAGGAGTTCATTCTGCCTAAAATACACAAGTGAGTGGGACAAAGAACAATTTGAACCTCTGTTGGGTTCACTAGGTGGAAAATTCCCCTGCCAATCAGAAATCCATGCCCTTAAATTTGCAACAATTTTTGTTCCAAAAAAGTCAAAATAGCTGAGTTGATAATTTTTTGAAATGAGTTGTCATGAAAAACTAAACAGGTTAAAAAAAAAATCAGCTTGTCTTTTTGAAAAACAGCTTATCTTGTTATCATGAAGTGGAAAAAAATGACAGTTTGTTATCACAAGATCAAGCTTATTATCTAGATATCATAGCTAAACAGCCTGTTATCTTGAAAAAAATTATTTAAAAAGAAATTAGTGATGTCATGTGATTTTTTTTTGGTTTGATTACTTAATTATGACCTGTAATTATTTTTATCTAATTAATCTATTTTAATCTAACCTACTAATAGCTGTGAAAAAGCCTAATTTTATAATATTTTCATTTACATTTGTGATATTGTGGCACAGTAAAAGATCAAATTACAACAAAAATAATGGCTTTGTTCAGTTTTCTATTATTACAGACTTCCAACCTCTACTTTTACACCAAAGTACAACATAATGAGGCGTAATATTTTTTTCCTTCAATCTCAAACAATTAAGAAAAACAAAAAACAAAAACAAAACACAGGGCCAGAGCACTTTAATTGAAAAAAAAAAAACAGAAGGGACACTTTTCTGAGCAATAAAAAAAATTTAATTTGACAAAAAAAAATGCGCTAATTTGTCTATATTCAATTAATGCAAATGTTCTTTAAAAAGGTGAGATGTCCACTTAAAATAGGGATGAACGTAGAGCCAAAAAGCTGGCTTTTGAATGAGCCCAATACAACCCGACGGGTCATGTGATTACAGATGCATCCATATTCTCATCAAAGCTCTGATAGCCAATTACATCTCAGATGCAATCACATTAAGCCAATCACAAGTCATTAAGAAATATTCAGACCAAATCATCCTCATTGAGGAAATGATTCAAACGCTGGGGTTTAGGCAGGATTTAAAAAACTACATTTTTTTCTCTGATCTCTTATCATTCATCATAGTTCTTAATGATCTTTTTCTTTTATCTTTTGTCACACAGCATCACAAAATAATTTTGTTAAAATTACATAAAAAATTATGTATAAAAGGTTAAATTGAAAGCCAAAAACACAAAAAATTGCAAATCCTTTAAAAAAAAAGCCAAAATAATGATTTCAAATTGTGACAGAACACCAACGGCCCACCTTTAGTTTAATTTTATCTTATGTTGCCGCTAAATGAACAATCTTCCATCAGTCAATCATGCAACAGTGAGTCTGTTGAAGACTGGACTGAAAAAAGCTCCTCATCGTGTTTCTGCTCATTAAGTCAGGACTTACAACAGGCCACACTAGATCTCGACTAATTGCTTTCTACTACAATGAGAGGCTGACAGCATACGGGGCTGAGATTGGTGAGTGGCAAGTTGAAGGTTAAACTTCTGGACTGGACTTGCTTTTAAAGCATGCAAGGCTTTATATTTGTGACATGGCCCACTTTAGCAAAAATGCCCCACTTTTTAGGAATGGAAAAAGAAAAAAAAACACTAACTGCTGCTACTTCTTCATTTCTTTGGTTCTAAAGATGCTACAGAAAACTTTTTACCATTTCTTTCCAATCACATCTATGTTTGACTTGCTTTAATAAAAACAGAAATTTGCAGAGATAACATTCCAGTTCTCGTATGTATTAACACAAACAACTTTACAAGGAAAATGAATTATTGTCTGAACCATCCAAAACAGTCCCAGATTCCTGAATAACTCACAGAATCTCACCCACATCACCAAGGCAACCATTTTCAGGAACTTGTAATCACTAACTTCTCAGCAATTATTACCAAGACCTGACGGCTGCTGTATGCCTCAGAACCTTTAACCTGTTTTCAAAAAGCACCACTCCCTATATCTGCATTATTGGCTACAAGGGAAATAACGCTGGAAGTAAAGTTCAATAAATAAAAGAACTGTTTGATAGCAGACAACATTGATCTGTTTTAAACTTAAAAGTCTAATTTGACTGCATGTTTTTTGAACACTGAACACATCAAGAAATAAGAATCATTGGTGAAACATCCAACCGCAAAGATAATTACTTTAAAAGTTTATATATATATATATATATATATATATATATATATATATGTGTGTGTGTTTACAATACAAAACACACTGATTTTGTCAGTAAGGAAAAAGAAAGCAGGCTTGTAGCAAATCCATAAAAACGCTAAAACTTCAACTTTGAAAATTATATTTTTTTTCTAATCAAGGGATGTTCCGATCAGACTTTTTTGTCCCTAATCCGATTCTGAGTAATTTGATTTTGATACTGATAGGCCTACTGAGTCCCGATCCGTTACTTTTGTAAAACATTTTTAAAAATTATAAATTGATCCAGGCTGGTCCTCATTTTGATTTTATTAAGCTTCTTTCATCTTTTAACACTTAAACAGAGCACTTCTGTGAAGTAGCTTTAGCAATCAAGTAAAAATAGTTACTATATAATAATAGATAATCATACAAATGTGAGAAATTTTGGAAACTAAAGCGTTAGCTCCTTCAGAACCATAAGTCTTTTTTGGTTAATTATCATT
Source organism: Oryzias celebensis (assembly GCA_014656515.1). Taxonomy (NCBI): domain Eukaryota; kingdom Metazoa; phylum Chordata; class Actinopteri; order Beloniformes; family Adrianichthyidae; genus Oryzias; species Oryzias celebensis. The sequence goes on along the minus strand of BNCR01000017.1, from coordinate 21,691,820 downwards.
CATATTTACATGAAAATTATTTAAAAACAGAAGGGATTTTCTCCAAAATCATTAATTTAAGTAAGGCAGTCTGCAGCCGTCTCACTGCCGTCTTTGTGTCAGAAGCACAGTGGGTCGTTCTCTTTAAAAAGAAGCAAGAATCTTATCTTATTTCTTTTTTAAATGCATGTTTTGCAAGAGAAACCTGCTGTCAGTTTTATTAAAAGGGTTTTTGAGCCCCGAAGTCCGAGTCTGTGAATATCTTGCTAACAATACGGAACTGTTTTTGCTTTGTTGTTCAAACTGGTGCTGAATTCCACTGCGCTTTACGGCAGTAAAATGTCATGATCCGTTCATGATATGCAGACTTCTACTAAGTCTTTGTAAAAGTTTAACATAATTCTTTTCATGCTGTGACCTGATTACATCACGCATTTGTTTAGTATTCAAAACTAAAACAAAAAATTAAAGTGGAAGTAAGCCTCCACTAATTTCCCATCGACCCTAAGTTTACACTCTCCCGCTAGCTTATAGCTAGCTCCTCAAAAGCTTATAGCACCAGAAAAAAAAGCAAGCAATACTGGACCGTTCCAGCCGCACAGTTGTGATCCAGGTTTGGATGTAGACGTTTATGGATCGGTTTGTCTGCAAGTGAATGCATCCGAATTGTTGCGGAGAAGGAAGACTTTGTTCCGCTCATGCAGTTGCTGCGTCACAAACCCAAGCTTTTCCACCGCAGGTTTTCATCTGCTCCTGATACAACACGATTTGAATAAACAAATACTCAGAAACATGGTTTTGATCTTAAATTATTTCATACTTGTCCTCCATCATAAGAAGAATGCAACAAGAACACGTTAAGAACAAAAACTCAATTTTCATTGGGGCTTGTGGACTGAGTCTATTCAAAAATAAATAAATAAATAAATAGAAGTAGTAGTACATGTGTTCTTGTTAGTAACTGTGGGGTTTGGCTAATGATGCCTGACTGTTTCCTCCACAGGAATTAGCATAACTCCACTCCCTCCTCTTTGCCCTAATGAACCCATCCCCCCACTTCTTAACCCCTGAATTCATAATAAAACCACACCTCCAGCAAAAGAATGGTCAGCTGTCGCAAGACTATTCTTTTTCTAAAGAGTATAAATCCCAAAAAAAGTGACAAATGTTGACCGTTCCACTGCTGTTTAATCAGCTGGACATCATCTGCACACAAATGTGCTCACAGTTGAGAGTGTTAAGTAGGCCACAGCGTGGTGTGTGAGCAACATCATGGCTCAGTGGCCTGTTTTTGTTTCCCATCCATCTGATACTTCACCTGCTGAGGTGGAAACTTATCCCTCCACTCAACCTAAAACAAAACAGGAATGAAATCCTTTCGTACCTGAGGCGAAGCTGGGCGTTTTCCTAAAGAGGATTGCCTTTTCTTATCTGTTGTGAAAGTCTACATCAAATATTTAAAGCAAACTAAATTCTAGTGAGACACTCTCTGAACCTACCAACCCAGAATCACTTGAAATGTGTCATAATAAGAACAGATTTCTCACATTGAAACTCCAGTGTCACAAAATACTCGTTCCCTTTTTTAAAGCTAAAAAATGGGAACATTTGAAAAAGTGAACTGGTTTTATGCTTTCCGTTTTCAGATAAATGATTTTTCCAGCCCAAATGTGAGCCATTGACAATGAAAATATACTTTACCGACACCCCAGGGGAAGACAATATCAAAGCCACTCAGACTGTTATCTCAAGTACCGACTTGAGATAACAGTCTGATGTGGAGTAAATTGAGCATGAATGCGGTATTCTGTTAGCGGGGGCCTTTTGTCATCCGTTCACCACCTTGATTTTTTTGGCTTGTTTCAGCTTCACCTGTCTGGGGAACAAAGGCTAATTTGTCATTATTGCCACTCAGCTGCAAAACCTTTTAATGTCACCTTGAGGGGCCAACAACTGAAAGTGCACATATAATATAGGAATATTTGCATGCTTTATTGTTCACATGCAGGTAACTCACATTACTAACATGATTATTTTTGTTACTTTTTGTCACTACGGTACTTTTGTGAAAGACCGGCAATCTCTCTGTGGTTTAGTCCTTTTTCTCGCAAGTTTTGACTTTGAATTGTTATTTTCTCACACAAAGCAGAATCTCCGGGTCTTTGCTTAAAGTACCACTCCCATCATCTTTTGACCAAAAACGAGAACCTGTGTTTTTTTGCTGGGACATATTTTCTGCAGAGCGGCACGAGTTCATCGGAAATTAGACGTGGGTGGCGCGTGGAACGCCTGTCCCACTTCTTCTGCCTGTTGCTGAGAGCTCTCTGTTTGCATGCGTTCCAGCTAGCCTACAGCCCCTCACAACAACAAAAATGGCAAGCAATGTTGGAGCCAAATAGCCAGGTGCCAAATCAAAACAGCTTTTTTTCATCTGCTCCTGATTGATGAGTTGATAAAAAAAATATTCAGAAATGTGATTTTGAGCTCAAGTTTATGTCCATCATCAGAAAAATGCCACAAGAACATGTTAAAAACACCAAAAACCCCATTTTCATTGGAGTGGCTCTTTAGGCTTTGCATGCTCTTACCAAAGGCATGTAGGTAGAGTATGGCATAAGACCAGTAACTGTGAGCTAATGCTGGTTCTTTATTTTTCTTTTTATGTACCAGACTAGTCTGCAGTTTGAATCTGAAAAAGCTCTGAGTAACTGTTGAGAAAATTAAAACAGAAGCAGGTGAAAGAAAATAATCCAAAGTGGACCTGGTGAAGGTTCCAACCAGAGATTAACAACCTTACTTTAGCTTTTACCGCTGAGCTGAGCTGGGTGCTTTGATGCCCCGGGTCACTTCTGTTCCTTAACTGACCAGCTGTTCACTTTGACACTCATTGTCTTTTCTTTAAAAGCTGTTTATAGGACTTTCCAGCAAAAGCTTCAGCTTCCGCTCATAGATTGGCTAGATGTTCACACTGTTATCAAACAACATCAGGATTCACTTGCAATTATTATTGTATTATTGTTATTTTTAGTGGGACCAAAGTTCATTTGCTTAATTCATTTCAGAATTTAGTAAAAAAATGTAAACCCTGACCACCAACACCAAAGAAATAAAGAGAAAACTGTAGTAATGACCAAACATCCCATTGAGAGAAAAAAAACAAATGATGAGATTTTTCCTAATAAAGTTATAAACTTTAGGTTGAATCTCTGTGCTGTATTTGATGCAGGCCTGAACTTCAAGATTTAAGTCTAATCTCAATTTATCTTCATTCACTTTTTTTGAAACTGAACAACTCAAAAGTCTCATGTTTAGATAGAATTTAGAGACCAGTTCCTGTCCAGCAGGCTGAACTATTGTAAAAATCTGTTGTTAGCGTTTTTGGAGGAGCAGACAAAAGTTCCATTTAAAACCGTTACTGTAGACTTTAAGCCGGGAACAAGAGCACGTCACTCCTGTTCTCAACCTCTTAATTAACTACAGCACTGATTATTTAAATGCTACTGCTGAGGTTTTAAATCACTTAAAAGAAATTGCAATAAATGACATGTTATGCTGTGCACAAACCCAGCAGGGATTAGAGTAAGAAGGTGCTACACAAACAACCCCGTCTTGGGTTACTCTATCATTTATTGTTTTTTGTAGATTTCACACCGTTTCGGCTGCAATTGTGTTTTTCCTTTTCTGTTCTTTTGCTATAAAGTCCATTTCTTCTGTGGCAGAGAGTGTTTGCTGTTTCAAAGGATCTTTGCATGACTGTTTGCAGGTGTGGATTGCTGATGGGTGTTCTCTCTGGGTTCCACCAAGACCCAGGGTGTGGTGGCTTTAAATTTCAAACCTCCCCTCTCCTCCAGCAGCAGGTTTTTGGCTCAGCTCAGCTCCCCTCCACCACAGCAGCGCAGAAACTTGTCATGTGCGTGCCCTTGTGTGGTGTCATGTGGTGCTTGGTCAGCTGATCTACCCTGCTTTTCAGTGGTTCTGTCTTTGGTTTTAGTTTACAGGTGAAGCTGTAGGGGTGAACTGACATTTTCTTTAGATATAGTTTCGCTTGTTTGTGTTAGGGCTTTGCCACCTTTAATGCTAAAAGAGCCATTTGGTCCAGTTTCTTACTGACCAAAATCCGGCAGAAAAATATATTATTTTTTATGTTTTTGGGACTAATGACCATGACATTGTAACTAAATATATTCAGACCATGCATTTATAAAATGCACCTTTAAAATATTTACAATAATTGGATTGTTATCATTTTTTAAAATTATTTTATATTTACTTATTTTACTTTTAAAAGCAGCAAACACAAGTTCCCTTCCAAATAAAATACATAAGATTCCCCTGCTGCAACAGATTAACTTGAATTTAAATTGTAAGAAAACCATAATCAATCATATCATTAACCATCATTGGTGAACCACAACCTGTTTCTCCTTTTACTATTGAATATAAACATGACAATACTGGTGTAGAATCCAAATTTCTAAATAAATCTATATGAACCGTAAGCTTATTCTCATAATTAACCACTCTTACCATTGTTTATCCAGTTATCTAGCATTTTAAAATTCTAAATATGAATGGAAAAAACTAAAAGACATTAACTACAAACCCTTTATTTATTAAAATCGTTAGGATTTTTCTTCATTGCCAAAGGACGGACGGATGAAGGAACAACATGTGTCCAGAGCCTCAGGTTGCAGACTCCTGGTTTAACTGCTTGTAAACATACAGGAGAAATATGACTTTCACTGTGTTTGAGTGAAACACAAATATCAGGCTAAGTACTGCACACCAAAAAAATCCAAAGTGTGCATTCTTTACTTTGGCAACCCCATTAAATTTGAATCAACAAGCAACATTGGAGTGTTGGTCCTCACTGGTTTGTAGAGACCACAAACTTTGAAGCAGATGTAGTAAAAAAAAAAACAAAAAACAGAGCCATTTCCTGTCTTAGTCTGCCTCATTTTACATGCACACTCCACCAGCTAAGCAACAGTCAACTACTAAAGGTCAAAATAGGCAATTTGATTGTTCCTTTGAGAAGAAAAGTTGCAGAAAATTAATGTAAATGAGGGCTTTTAATAAAGAACAGGTGAAAGGCCCAGGAAAAACCTGTCCCTAAACAGAAACTCGGCTTTTAATGCCAGAAAGGAAACAACGAACGAATGCAAATTCAACCAAAACTTCTAAATAGCATTTCACTTTAAAAATAAAATGAGGTCAGAGATCCACCTCACTGAAGGGACATCTTTGGGAAAGAGCCAGGAGGATGCATCCACTTTGCACACTGAACACTCCGTAACTGTCAGGACAGTTCAGCAGCTTCAGTGTAGAGTCCCATTCATGAAAATTAAAAAGGTCCTTTGTGACTGCTGGAGAATCTGTCTCCCTACATCAAACCCGTTCTGCTCCAACGGTCTCCTTCAATCCTGGACTGACAGAAGATTCTGCTTGCGTCCTCCATGAAATATCCGAAGCTTTCCTCCTATTCAATTACTTCGATGTTGACTTGTCGATACTGCATCTTACATTTAAATTAAAAACAACAAATTCTCTTCTAAAAAGCGTTTAACCTGAAGTATGTTCCCAAGACAAATAAACTGCTTGGGGTTTGCCTTTCTCAGCTGGTAACATTTCAGCATAGACAGAAGTAAAAGATGAACCTTTAAGGCACTATTTTCAGCTATGGATTAATTAGATGATCCGAGTATTTACGGAAGCAGGGCAGTGTACTTGTGACCGACTTAAAATAAAGTGCTTCCCAAATGTAATAAAACTGGAGTTAACAGTTTTAAATTGTTGGCTTTGTGTTGCAGCATTCACACCCAGGACTTAAAAGAACGACATTTAAAACATGGTGTAGGAACACTGGTTTGCAATCTGTATCTAATTTTATCTCCACTTTCATTCCTTGCAACTAGCTCAGACCACAGCGTCTAAATTTAGACCTGCGCGGCGAGAAAGTTAATCCCACAAAAGAAAGACGTTCTCTGGAACAGCCGTCTGTATTCAGGGAGGAACAGTTCTCACACATTACCCAACCACACAAAAACCATCTCGTTTCCTCACAATTTGATCTGATGAACATCCCCATGCTGGGAGGTTTGAGACAGGGAGACTTCCATCCATGCATGCATGCAACACTCAGTTGCCATGGCAACCCTTAACTAGTCCAGTGCAGCTTTTTAATGATACTGCAGTTATGAAAAATGGAGTAACTCACCGAGACGTCAAAAATCTCCTCCGTGTCGTCCAACATCCTGACCCGTATGCCGACCTGGCGTCCGGGAGGCATAGCTGGAGGTCGGTGTCCAGGGTCTAATGTGCTGATGCCCAGAGTCTCCGGTGCACCAAGGCGGCGTCCGGCTCCACAGGACGCTGGCTCTGCATCTGACTCTGCCATTCTGCACTGTAATGCTCACTTCCCAGCCTGTACCCGGTCATAGTAAGAGGGAAAAAAGGGCATGAATGCTTTAATTTGGAATAATGTCATTTTAAATTCTTATAGTTCTACCTCCTGCACTTTGCTAATGTTTGCATGCGTGTAAAATAGTACACTAGCAGATCTAAAGGCTCAGAGAACATGCTGCACGGCTCTGTCTGTCACACCAATGGAGTAATAGTAAATGTAGCATTTGCACTAAGCACTAATGGCTGATAATTGCAGCCTGCGGGAGACTCAATTAATGTAAGAGCAAAAAAAAAAAAAAAGCAAGCATGTTCTTGATTTTGTTGTACCAGCCAGGCAGCCCTAATTTAATCTGACAAATGAGTCATGAAGAAAGAGTGTAAAATCAAAGACTCCATATATGGGCGACTGAATCAAGAAGTTTAGAAAAGATCAGTAATAACACGCAGACTGAGATGTATAAGGGCATCTGCTCTGACACGTGCACAACACGGATCATACAAACTTGAAAAAATGGATTTTCTGAGGAAACAAACTCTGATCCAGATATAAACCGCTCAGTCGTTTAGACATTCATTGTAAAAATGCAATGCTGACTTGTCTAACCAGAAAATGCTGTGGACTAGCAGCAGCTTTAATACCGAGAGGGATAATGGCAAAAAATAGACTTTAGTAATAAAGATTAGAAAAGATAGCAGGTCAAATCACAGAAATAAAGCTTTGTCAGTTTCTAAAAAGGTGACAAAGGTGGGAGGTCTTAAGGTTAACCACCATAAAACAAATAAAATACTGGAAGCTGAAACCAGGACAAAAGCTATTGCTTGTAGAACCTGTAAAATTCTCTGGTTTTGATGGTAAAAGTTTGCATGCATCTAACTGTGATTCATCTGGAGTATCTTTTTCTGGAATGTAATTCTAGGGCTCGTCGGTGAGATGCCGCATGATGCCAGACAGTGTCCTCCAAAATCCTCTTCCTGTCCCACTCAAGTCTCCCTTCGTTGCACATTCCGGCAGGCTGATGTCACCCTGAGAGCGGATCAATGGAGCGGAGCGGCCAGCAGACACTTACAGGGTTTCTGCTGAAAGAATGACCGCTGCCAGCTTTAAACTGAACTGATCTTTCAAAAGGTAAGGATAAAGTTACACTGCGATGGTCTTTTGATTTAATGTAAAAGTGTTCTCAGTGGTCTTTTAATTATGATTATACAGTTTGTATCCAAACTAAAAATACTGTCATTTGTAAGACAGTTTTTGCATATTAGCAGGAGTTCATTAGAAATTCATCTCTGAGTTGTGGGCGGGCCTGGTGCCGTGAAGTGAGCCTGCCCTCACTTCCCATCATCCCTTTGTTTACACTCTCTCTTGCTAGCTCACAACCCCCAATATAACACTGCAACAAAAATGGTGAGCAATATTGCAGCCATCCAATGATGCCAAGTCGGGCGAGAAAAACAACGACACACACGGATCTATTTGAAAATTTCAAAAGACATTTCAAAAATGTCTCACTGAAAGCAAAATACATTCAAATTCAAGGTGGATCATTTTTTAGCAACAAGCATGTGTTGAAGTACTAACAATGAAAAGGGGCTCACAGCTTTCACCTAAGAAAAGATCTCAAAACTGATCAAAAACCAGAGAGAACCACCCAACTGTTGGTCGATTTGCACCTGCTTGGTCACTACAACTACGGATTTTCTGTTAGGCAGAGGAAAAGCCTCCATAATTCTCTGGTGTTGATCGTTGGCAAGTGTCTCATGTGGCGTTCTGTATATTCACGGCTTATACGACCCGCAGGTGCACGCCATGTAACCAGACACTCCTTAAACAAAGCACCAGAGAAACTGAAGCCATTGAAAGACAAGACAGTGATTCCCCTCCCTCCACACCACCCGGGTTTCATGAATCAACCAGTCATGACTGCTGGTCCATGTGTTGCCATGAATGGGAAAAGAGCAGGCGGCAGTTGTGCAGATGGCATCATGTTCCCTGAGCCAGGCACTCGCAGACTTCTGAATGTTTCTCTGGGTAAGCCACGCCTCCTTTGAATTCATTAGCTCGAAATTCCCCACATATGTGTAATATGGAGCAGTGACTGCTGCTGGCTTTGGGTTTAACAGTGGCTCCTCTGTGTGCAGGGTTGGGGGGGCAGTAAAGTCCACCATTGCACAGCTGGAAACCTTTAGAGACAGCTGAATAGCCAGAGGCTGTGGGAGATAAAGAAGTCAGAAAAGATCTGCAACACAATAAGAAGGAGAAAAAAGCTTTTGCAAAGGAAAGTGATATCTGGGCGTGGCTTAATGACTTAATTAATGAGATTGCAATTAATGCAAGTTGGAACACGTGCAAAAAAAAGAACCTAAACACTAGGAGCAGCCTTCAGGGAGGTCTGGTCCCATCATAATGTGGGTTAATAGAGCAAGCTGCCGGAATCGAACTACAGAACACTATATGAGACACGCATGCACCACCTGCGCTCACCTGGACGCGCAAAGGCGCGCGCGCTTCAAGGCGACATACTGGTCATTTAAATGGCACCGTGACGCGCGGATCCCAATACAATCCACGACACCTGAGCGACTGCGGCGCAACACTGCGGGGAAGGACGCACGCGCTCGCTGACTGACTGACGGCAGATGAGGGTTTTCACACGCTGATACTTGCCCCCCTTCCCTCAAAATCCACAGCAAAATACTCCGGGGACTTAACCCTAATCCCCTCAAACAAGTTGAATCAGTTCTCTTCAGGGAGCAAACTGAGAAGGACTTCGGCGACGCGCGGCTCTTACCCTTCTCCCGTAATGCGGACTTGTCCACACGGAGAGTATGAAGGGAGGCACTACATCCACGTCCCGCAGGAAAGGAAGAAGGGAGGGGGACTCACAATCTCAGACGAGTTTTAGAGGCTGCTCACGCCAAACAGAGGGCTGAGCGACGTCGCCATGGCGGACGGCTGAGTGCATGCGCCTGGGAGAGACCGGATTACACTGAGCAGAGCGGAGGATCCTCTCCCGGTGCCTTCACTCAGACAATGAAGGAGGTGCAGCACCTCCACCTTCCCAGCGAGGGCAGATGGAGGAGCAACAGTGACACCTAGCGGTAATGCGCAGAAGTACTACCGTGCGCCCCAGAGATTTTTTAAAGGACATTTCCTATTCAACACAGCATTTTGTCCATCCATCCATCAATTTTCTTGAGCCGCTATATCCCTTACCGGACTCTGTCTTGGGCAAAAGAGAGGTACCAACCTGAACAGGTCACACAAGCACTCCAGTACACACTCACATCCACACCTAGAGACAGTTTAGAGCAAATCAGTCAACCTATGAAGCATGGTTTTGGACTGTGGGAGGAACTATTATTCCCGGAGAAAATCCATGCATGCACAGGGACTCCACAGAGAAGGATTCCTGCCGGGACTTGAACCAGGGCCTTCCCACTGTGAGGCGAGAACACTCATCTCATTGCCACCGTGCAACCCACAGTAGTTTATATTTAACACACATTTATACTCTGTAAATCATGTTTTTGGATTCACAGTCAACCAAAAAAATAGGCCAACTAAGTAACCAAACTAATAATATCTATTTGTACAGCTCCTTTCATCAACATATGATAAAAAATAAATGAATCCTCATGGGTTATAACAGTTTAAAGTCATAAAACAGATTAAAAGCAACAATTAAAAGACAAACAAAATGGGAAGAAATGCTGCACCTAAAACTTTGAGGAGGAACTGTTTAGATCAAAAGAGGGTCCAAATGTACAAATGATAAATTTTAAAAGCTATGAACTACTTAGAAGCAAAATAAAGAAATGAATGAACAGTTTTTTATGTCGGGCCCCACCCTTGCCAAACGGGAGGGTCCCACTAAATTGTCTCCACGAGCAGATTCAGGACCAGGGGAAGAGCACCACACAATGAACTAAAGAAAAGAGGATTGTCTTCTATACTTGATTTAATCAAACGAAAAAAAACCCACAGCGAGACAAAGCCAACACTGTTAAAAACACAGCAGTTAAAACCCTAATTTAAAAAAAAAAAAGGTAATAAAAACAGCTAAAAAGGCTCAGAGGGGAACCCCATAAAAATATTCTTAAAAATAAAAGTGTCCATGAAAATGCTGGGAAAAACAGATCCTGCAGGCGGCCACAATCCCATCTTTATCTTCTAGTAACGCCTTTCATCCAGTCCTCACAAGCGTAGGGGGCTGCTGCTCTAAACGTCCACCTGCAGCATAAAAGGTCCTGCCAGTATCCAAGTTTTAGGAGCAGACAGGTCTGACTCTTTGAGAGGTGAGAGGGCCACTGGGTAGGACAAGGGTATTCACACACTGGCAGGGCTCCTCACCCTGCCTCTGAGTGCACGTCGCATCATGGCCCCTTGTCTAGGAGGAGACTCTCTCTGCTGCAACCCCAACGGCCACCACTCTACTTTGACTGCTGTCTCCCTCAATCACTTTCAGCTGTCCTCCTCTCTCACTGCCAGTTCCAGCTTTATGGGCAGGGCTGTCACCTTACTGATTGGACCCCAGGTGTGTCCAATCTGGGATTCAGTCTCAGAGGTGAAACACCCAAAACAAAAAACCCAAACATAAAAGCATGCAAATAGAACCACTAAAAGAAAGACAGAGTTTCACCTCACAACATGTACATGCTAAGTTATTAAAAGATGCATCTTTAAATTCAATTTAAACATTTTCACAAATACATTCCAAACTAAAGTGTTTGGGTCTACGAGAACAAAAAATGTACTTTAGTGAACTCAGTTCATTTTTATTTTTCTATTTTTTTTAAAGGCTAAAGTGACCCAACCATGAGTGGAAAAATATATTTTTTATGTAATACAAAATGTAGTAGTTTTTTTTTTTTTCAAGTGGTTTTCCTGCTTTGAACAAATAAATGTGGATGTTGTAATAAAAGAGTTACTGAACATGCAATGAGTAATTCCTTACACTTCTCTATTACAGTAAAAAGCAATATGTCACTGGAAGACATGACTTTTCCAAAGAATTATCCCCACGTTGTTTTTGACTATATCATTCCTGCACAAAAACAAATGCCTTAAATTGATTTAGAAGCCGTCTTTTATTCCTTTATTTGTACCTTGTTTTAAGCCAGCAATTATTGTCAAAATAGATGCCAAAAAAAGAAAAAAACTCTGACATGCTTAAAAAATCTAGATTAGCTCCTCTATTTTTACTTGAGTAGTTCATAAACTGACTGAAGGGTTTGGATTGCTGAAAAGTTAAAACTAGGACTGTCAACGTTAACGTTAAAGTGTCAATGTACACTTTCTTTTTTATTCAGGCAGATTAATTACACGTTAGAAGCAACTGTTTTCCACTTCCCGTCAGGCATGATTCTACTTCCACCATGGTCACTTACAAAATAAATAAATATTCAATCCATTTTTAGTACTTCCTTCTTGTTTTTTTTTTTTTTTATTTACACTGGCAAACCATTTCATACATGATCAACATGAAGAACGATGAGAGGGAGCCCAGCATGTTTGATTCTGAAATTGCCCAGCTGTTTAATTCAGACACCAAAGATGAGGCAGATTGATGAAAAAATATGAGTGAATTGTTAAATAGTGGAATAAAATTAAATTAAACTTACTGTTTTGCTTTTCATCACCATCTTTTTTTTTTTTTTTTGCAACTTCTAATACTGTGCACCTCATGGTGCAGAAAATGAGGTATGTGTTTTTGGTCCACTGTCCATGTATTAGATGTGTCTTTGCTCCAGTCTCTGTGTTCTTGGTCTTTGGAACATGTTGATGTCCATTTCTTTAGTCCTCTGTCCATGCAGTTGCTCATGTTCCCGTAGTTATAATTTTTGCACTGTGCAGTCCGTTGCGGTGAACGGAGAAGCCGGCTGAGGTTTGGGAATCTGAATGCCACCCCGATGTTAGGAGACTCTGTGGCCGACCCAGACATGCTGGATGGATGACGTCTCATGCTGGAAATAAGAGCGCCTCACTTTTCTCTCAGAGGAGCTAAAAAAAGGCGACCAGTCTAGTTATCCTCATTGACTGCACCACACCCGACCCAAACCTGAAGAAACAGCAGATAATAGATGGGTAGAATTTAAAATACATAGGTATGCTCAGGGTACAAATAGCATTGGGTTTTTATTTCACATTGTGGTTTTGTTTCAAGATGCTCATAAAGTTGCCTTCAAGGCCTCCAAAGATACAACAAATTATAACTGTGACACTTGCTGTGGTTCACAGAGGTGATCGAAATGCTTCATGTGATCATTCCTACTCTGCTCTCCAATTTTCTCAAGGGCAGCTAAGTTCTTTAGTTCAGTCTAATGCCTCCACATCGTCTTCTGCTCTCAGGGATGAAAAAAGAGGAGCGTGGAGGTAAGTTTAAACATTTTTTTTGTTCCTCATCTTCCTTTTCATGTCACTCTTGACAGGAAGAGAAGTCTCCCACGCGTTGGTGCTGTGGGACTGAGGATGGAGAAATCCCACTCGGTGTGTCGGCAGCTCCAGGGGCCCTCCTGAGGCGACACGTTGGAACTGAGGTGGAGATGAACGCACCAGCAAGAGCGTGAAAATGAGTGAGAGCCGCAGGATGGAAAGCACAGCGTTGTTCTGTTGTCTGCTGGGTTCGGAATTAGTTATGTAAGCCATCCTGAACTGGTGCCATGTTTGAGATCTCTCATCCACTTATGTAAGAGTGAATGAAATCATCAGTTAAACTTCACACTTATCACAGCAGGATGAGGAAACACTTGTAGTGGCAGAGCAGCCTTCTAATATATTTCCTTGGTTTCCTCTCAGCTCAGTGCAGGAGTGCTGGTAGAAATAAAGCTGCACTGGAGCTCAAACCAATAAAAAATTTGTTTTTATTGTTTTTAAGGCCTGCTCGGTGGCTGATATGAGATCTCTGAGTCAGTTGTTAAACTATGTGTTCAAATCTGGTGCTGATCTTAAAACAAAAAGACTGAGTTAGCAATCTCTGACATCCTTCTCCTCATCTTTTTAATCCAATTTAAGTATTAAATTAATGAATAAAGCTTTTTTTTTATGTGGTGAGAGATTTATTGGTCATTTCACAATTTTTTTATTATGAGACATCAAAAAGCTGATGTGAGACTCAAATAAATTTCTGCTTTGTTGTGTCTATAACTTTATGCACCACAGTAAGCAATTTTGCAATAAATAAGTAAAACAAAAAATGGACAAATTCTTCTTATTTGCCCTTTTTCTATGAGTCAAGTATCATAGTTTAAATGAGCTTTCTAGTCACAACTTGTCAGTATTTTAAACATCTAATAGGGGATCAGCGATGTTCATTTAGTGTCTCTGTGATAGAAAAGGAGAAGTATCAGAAATGTAAGTGAAGGTTAATAAGTGATCAATACTGCAATGAGGGTATGACTCACAATGTTTAAACAAATAGTAAAACAAAAAACTAACACGTCAATATCAGGAGCTACATGGTGGTGCAGAGGATGAAGATCTCACCACTCTGCAAGTAGGTCCTGTTCAACCCCTGGCTGGGACTCTTGCATGTTTTCTCCAGGCACTCCAGCTTCCTCTCACAGTCCAAAAACATGCTTTATGTGTGTGTGGGAGGGTTTGTGTGCCCTGCAATAGACTGGTAACCTATCCAAGGTGTGCCCAACAGCAGCCAGGACAGGCTCTGGCAACCTGTGACCCTGGAGGGGATATGGGAGATTTAAAAAATGCATGGATGGACATCAGGTCACTGCAACGGTTTTATTTGAATAATGTAAACGAAACGCAAATCATAATTGAAATGAACCATGTCTACAAATGAGGCAGGGATCTGACAGACAAGGGATCTGATTGGACAATAACATGACGTGGTCCATCCAATGGGTCAAATGCATACAGCACTTTATTTATTTCTTAAAAACTTCAAACTGCCATGAAAGTGTTTTATAATGTATGTACATATTTAAGGTAACCATTTGACTCCGTTTGCGCCATCTTTGCCAACTGTTGCTGCACAGGCTGATGTTGCCAATTTCTGATTTATTGTGCAGGACTAGATAGGAAGCAATGACGCTAAAACATGGTTTGTTGATTGTTTACCTGCAAAGTTGTCATTAAATCTAAATGAGGGAAGTCAAACTTATCTAGGAGTTGAATATTGCTCGAGTTGAGGGTGTAGCACGCTGCACAAACTTTCCTTCTCAGTTCCCATAACTGCAGCAGGTTTTGACATGTGCTTTAAGCACCATGTTTACTTTCACCTCCTGTCGGTTTGTCACACCCTGACTCTTTTGTGACCTGTTTCTTTTCAAGTTTTTGTCCTCTTTTTACTGATGCACACAGCTTTTCTGTCATCCACATTCTTCTTCTGTCATGTTACTTTAATCGTCGAGGCTGCTCAGCTTTTCTTTTTGATGGGTTTTATCCCTTTTTCCACAGACTTACCAGCTTTAAGGACCCATAACGGATGTTTGCCAACTTGCACGAATGTTCGCGTTCTGTTTCGTCAAGCGAGTCAATTATTTGTTGTTGCAACACCACGAGACGTATTTAAGAACACGATTATTCAGCCTTGATCAGCATTCAAAGGGACAGAATGATTTTTGAATCAATCAGGGCTGTCTGACACTATTTAAACTGCATTCAAAAGTTTAATTGAAGTGTACTCTCATGAAAAATATTGTTTCAAGCTACTTCAGGAACCCAGATTTGAATAGCCTGACCATAAGGTTACAAAGACATGAGTTTCCTAAGCTTCCTCTAAAGAAAGTCTGAGTAAAATATTTGGGAAAAGGTTTTTTAATTTTTTTTTATTGCATTTTACATTGAAGCTCAATGACATTAAAACATAGAAGTTGTTGTTCACCTTTCAGCGACTGAGCTTTCACTGATTCACACAAGCGGTTTGGCACAGAGTTTTACGCCGGATGCCCTTCCTGTCACAACCCTGTATTTCATGTGAGCTGGGGACTGGTACAAGGAGACCCAGACTCAGGCCCCCTTGTGGCTATATGGTTGTGCTGCATGAAGGGTCTTGACCCCCAATGGAATACTAAAAGAAAAGCTAAAAAAAAAAAAAAAAACACAACTGCATGTTTTTTTCTGAATGCTGCAGCTAAATTAGACCCATCATATCCAATGTAATTGTGATTTATAAATCTGTTCTGCTCAGCAGCTGAAATAACTGCCCTTCAAGCAGTTTGGGGGCCTTTTTTCCCTCATTAAAAAACTTCAAATGTCTTTCTTTAAGCCACAAAATCCCCTGTTTGGTGGTGTTTCATCAAATTGTTGGTCATGCGTTGGTTGCAGCTTAGCATAAACAGTCAGTGTGTAAAACTTTTTATGTTTTAGATGTTTTAGCCAAAAACAAAGGATTGAAAAAAGATGTTGAAAATGAGCCAAAATGTTTTTGCAGCATCTGTAAAAAAATTTTCGTATTTGTACCAATTTGGGCCTGAGTTGTGTCCACCTGGTATTATTGTGTTACGCATGACGGTCACACACTCAAGCAAAAGTTGCAAAAGCCACACTTTAGCCATGCTGCTGCAGCAAGAGAATGCAAAACTCTGCAGAGTATTTGGTTGTTTTTATGTTGAGTGAGCTGAATGCCGATTTGGTGTTTAAGGGTTTGGATCTTTTTTTTTTTTTTGCTGTTAGCAAAGCAAACATTTAAAAGGTGCAATGATAATACTAGACTTGTTTAATAGATGCCCTAAAACACAAGAATCATTCTATTTTGTGATAAAAACACATGACTTTAAGAACCACAGTTTCTCAGCCAATGCAAAACTTGGCAGCTTAGAGAGTCAAACATTATAAAAACATACAACTTGTTTACTAAACTTCTTTGTATTTTTTCTTTTGTGCTGAGAGAAATTCCTGCCCTCATGTGCTCAACCTAAGAGAGGTGTAGTCTGGTGGGGGCACGGGAAGTTGTTCCAGCTGATTAAGCAGGAGGTGGAATTTCGGAGTGACCTTCCAAAGCTCTGGAATGAGGCTGCTTTCCATGCATGTGAACACTGCAGAGCTCCTGCTGGGCCTTACGCCTCCACCAGAGAAGAGACCCAGCAGGGGGGATCCTCATCACATGTTCTATTTAAAGATGAGAGAAAAAGAAATTAAGGAGTAGGCACAGGAAAGCTGCCGTCCCTGTGGCCAGGCAACCTGCAAACACAGCAGATCTCAAGGATTTTTGTGACCATCAACTTCCTGTGTGACTCCAAAGAGTGACATTTCTTTCTTGGACAGTTTTAGGACATTTACTTGTGTTCGAAAAAGGTTTAGCTTTCCCACTTTGAGTTGAGACAGTACAGTGGGGATTGAAAGTTTTACATATTAAAAGAATGTTGCATATCTAAACTGATGCTCTTTAGGAGATTTTTCAATCCTTCCTGGGGTTCTTTTTGCACAATAATATAGCATTTTACTTGGATGCCCAAACTTTCTCTCCCCATTGTATTTTAAAAGCAAGAGGATCATCTGAAAAATATAATAAGAGCATTTGAAGTTTTTTTTAAGTAAAAAGGCAAACACAATTTTCTGAAATCTGAAAAATCTATTATCTAAAAATGCCACCTTCTTTTTAAATGCATCATACCTCACACAGTACAGAAACTGATCCACTATGACATCCATGTGAGGTTTGAGAATGCAAAACCTAAAGGTCTGAGGCCGATTTGTGAGTAAATAGGATGAAAATAAGCTATAATACGTCTGTTTCTTTACCAAAACCACAGCTAGAATAACTCCTTTCCACTCTGTTAAACTCGGAAAAGTTCAAGTGAAAAAATACCTGAGGGTAATTTTGTATATTTTCTGAACAATTTTATCCCAAAAAATATATTTTAAGATGTGCTTTCTTTTCAGGACACTGCGACAGAATTTCTTCTTAGACACTGTGGCAGCTCAATGATTTGAGGCCATTTTTACTGTTGTTTCCTCCTAGGAACACTGAGTTAGATAAGAAAAAGTTTTGAAAAAAGTTATTTTTCTTCTTCAGTTCTCTTACCAGTAAAAAACAGAGCCAAACCAATTAATCCAGAATTTTTTTATAGATACAATGAAACTGAATTCAATATATTTTAGTTTTGTTTTGTAACATTTTTCTTGTAATTTTGTTTTTATGTTTAATCTTTTTCTGCCTTTTATAACTCCCAAGTTCTCATTGTGTCTCCAAGTCTGGTTCTGCTGGAGGTTTTGTCTTCAAAACTGGGTTGTCCTCTCCACAACTGATGCTCAGTAAGGAGAAAAACACAGAAAAATATTTCACGTCATCTTTTGGTCTCTTATATTTAAATATAATTAAGAAAGTTTGGCCTTATTGGAAAAAAATAAACAGTTTGGAATAATGACAACACCAAATAATGTTGTTTTTTTTGCCTCAGTTTAGTGCTTGTTTCTTCTCTGAAACGCCCTGAGACAATCTTGATTGTGAAGTGAAATGAACAAACAGATTTGGATTGCACTAGTTATTTCCTGTTTAATTAATAATTTACCGGATTTTACTAATTGAAGGAAGTGCTAAGCAAAGATCAAAGTTTGTTTTGTAAATGCTGTTAAAAGAAATCCCTCAAGGGAGCTTTTATTCAAAGCCTCAACATATTTTCTTCTCGTTTGGCCTCATATTTGAAATTAAAAGTTGAATTAATTAAAAGTCAGAAGAAGGACTTTAAATATTCACCTTTAGACATATAAATTCCACTTAAATTTGTTGTTAAAAATGGTCAAACTTGCCTTTTTTGGGAAATTTCCTCCACAAAAATTCTGCTGTTCATTAAAACAGTTTATATCAAGGCAATTTTAGTATATTGAGAAAAAAAACCTTAAAATTATCATCCTATAGTAAAAATATGTCTTTTCCTAGGTTTTCATGTAAAACAGGTTCAATCATGTCAACAAGGAAAATGTTTGACAGCATGCCTGAATACAAAATATTTCCTTAAAACACAAAATTTCCCCATTTTTCTTTAGATCCTATGGATTTTTTACAACTCCTCTGCACAAAAGCCTCATTTCCACACATTACAGCCTCTGTTTGGAGCACATTGAGACTTTAATGCTTCACTGATCAATAAGGGATTATAGCATTTTGAAAGGCCTTTTGTTTAGTCTGTGCATTGGACCCGCCGTCCCTCATCACTGGTGTTCCACTGCTCCACAGACAGCCTCTTGAACTTTGCTCCAGAGTCAGGAGGCAAAGCTGACCCAGCCTTTTTTCTGTCATGCACCACCCAGTCTGAATCCCACACGGATAACCTGGGGGAGTGTTTGCGGCCCGAGGCAGATGAGGGTGTTGACTCACCCGGCTTTCTCATTTTCTTTTTTTTGACATTTAGCAAAGTGATGCAGAGGATCCCATCTGGAACAAACACGATGTGCCGCTTGTGGCTCACAGAGCTGAGAACAGGTAATGAGTCAGCACCTATAAATGCACTCACCTGCAGAGTTTGACTCAGGGGGGCTGTTCTCAAACTGATTTGATTTCTTTTTTTCCAACCTGTCTTTTGGTGCAAATTCAGCAAGTAATAATGCAGCTTTATTTAACAGGTAGAGGATCCTCCATTGAGCCAACACTTATTAAAAGCTTTTCAGAGATAAAACTGAAGAAACACAACATATCAATTCTCATTAAACTTCTGTTACATGAGCAGAAGTGACCACAAACACAAATGTTTCTGTTGCAGAGACTTTTACCCTAACAAGCCCCACAGAGACCTCTCACCTTCATGTCCTCCATGGCCCCTGTCTCATCACAAACAGGCCACACTTTTGCTCTCTGAGGCTCGACTCCTTTGCAGAAAAGGAGGAGACATCAACTCTTCCTCAGATCCATTAACTTATGTTATCTCCCACCTGCTGTTCCCTTCCGGATCACAGATTCAGCCATTTGTCTGGTGGAGCAACGGCAAAATAAAGTGGAGACTTTCTGTTCCGAAATGATCCACCAGTCACTTATCTGAACATTCATATGTTTTCTAATGTTTTCTTCTGGAATAGGAAAGAATCAACTTCATTAGTTTTATTCCATTTCTCCTGGATCACTAAGAAATAATCAACTGTTCATGGATTACTTTAATCCACTTCAGCATAATGCAGCAATTCTGACACGGAGGCTAGTTCACTACAGATTGTAAAAAAATGAGTACCATTTAGTTTACTTTATCTTGCTTTTCGTGACATATAATGTTGTGGTGATTTTTAATTCCCCTTGAGCCAAAAGTCGAATGACTGGTGAAATTTTCCTATTGTCTTTATCACTGTTCTTTCAGTTCACAAAACAGCTTAAATGTGGTTTTTTGGACACAAATAGACGTTCATTGAGAGTCTGACAGGCAGACACTTCTGAATGGTAACTACGGTCACAACATTTCATTAACTATAATTTCTTTAATTGCTAACAGTCAATCAGAAAGCATGAAAGTAATTTCAGGCTCCACCATCCTCACCAGCTTCCCCTTATCGGCAGACTGATGATACTCACTAATGATGGGCTCATAAGCATAAAAAGACAGCTTAGATGGCACATTTAATGCAAAAATGATATATAATATATCCCCAGGGAAAAATAGAATCATTCTTAACTGATTTTAATGTAATGACAAAACCAGAGTGTCACAACATGGCACTCTACTGAAGTGTTGCTATGTGTTTTTTTTTACATTTCAGTTTTTCAGAGGAGATTCTTGGTTTGCTTGAAAAAAAAAACAGACTATCAAAGCAAAAAAGGGTCCCGTGTGAAAGCAGCCTTGAGCTACACACTGAGCATGTGATGCACATTCTTAAGCGCACATTTAGTCTATGGTGTTCACACTAGACAAGCAGGTAGGGGCTGCTTCTTTTGCTACAGTTTACCAGCGCGAGCGAACCCCCTACAGTTAGAAGAGACAAAGGTGTGAAATGAAACGGAAACGGTTTGGTTCGTTGCTACTGTGCTTGCAATGGCGGATGTGGATTATTATCGTGTCAGGGGAGTGGCCTTGGTTTATTTTTTTTAAAAAAACAAACGCAGATGTTGTCAGGCTCGTCGCCATGTCTCAGTTCACCAGCTTAACCAAAACCATTCATCACTACCTAATCTGAGTCCCTGACTGGTCAAAGTTTGATCTAGTTTAACTGGCGACATGTTCAATGATCATGGTCTTTGTATGTAGAGCCCCAAAACGGTTGTAAAAACATATGTAGCTTCACTTGAACGCAAGAGTTTAGAACACAGAATCCAGAAATGTACATTTATGAAAGTTTACATAGGCTTTTCATTGGAAGGGACCACTTAAACGTGTGTTGTTGAGGGTGTTGTGAATGTAGATTGAGACTGTGCTCATTTATCCAAAATATGTCCAATTTAAATCTAAAACATGAAAAAAAACTTTACTTGCAACTCCCATCTTTGTTTTAACTCCTTTCCAATGGGACTTTCTTCAGAGTTGTAGCATTTATAACAAATGACGTTTTACCCAAAGACCCCCAGTGTGTGAGAGCCAAAAATACTTGAGTCTAGTTACCATGTCAAGATGAGAAAAAGCAGAGAAAAGATGGAGAACACACACAAAAAGCGTTTCCACAAAGGACTCCATACACTTCACTTCACAGAAACGTGGGGGCTGCACTCGAGTGTTGAACGCACTTTTATTGTTTAGGTGTCAAATGTAACGGTGTCACCATTCATTAGAGGGATAACGAGTCAATGGTCACATAAAAAAATAGAAAATCAACCATGAAATGGTAACACGGGGAAAGTCTGGCTCCCGTGCCTTCAGAGATGTACAGTTTAAACAGTGTACAGATCCAGATGCTTGTGTGTTTGGTTTGCACATTTCCACTGCCTTTTACTGATTGCTAATAGTCCTTTTTTTAAATTTACTAGCCATGCATACAGTTTCACAATTCCACATGTGTCAAGTCAGTGTCTTCAAATGAGCTGGCACTTTCTATACCAAATATTTACACTCCCATCACTTTCCTCATAAATGTTTATTACTAGATTTTTGAATACCCCGAGCACAAAGAATGGCGTTTATACTGAATCTCTTGAGTGCCACTTCTCACATTAATATCAGAGAAGAGGAAGAAAGTAAGAAGTGTGAAGAGGTCGGCGTCTTCTTTTTAAAGGTCACCCCTTCCTGAACGGAGTTTGAAGAAGGTATTCAAATACTATAAAATACTCTTTGTTCAACCAGATCGCAATCTGCTGAGAAGTAATCTAACCAAGGGCACAAACAAACAAAAAAAATCACACAGTGCGTGAAAGACTCTGCTGTGCCTACAGACCTGAAATGAGAAAAATAGAATGAGATGACTTTCAAGACGCCTCAGGAGTTATTTTCTTTCCATAGCCACCTGAATGACTGCAAAAATGGGAGTCACCTCTTTGGTTCAGCCCTGTGATTAGAAAAAAAACCCAAACTCTTCCATAAGTACCTACAAAAGCTAGTCTGACAGAGAAACTCTAGACACGGAAAATCCAAGACTCCTATTTAAAAGCGCTGGTTCCTTGAAAAGCTTTGCTGGGTTTGGAGCATTGTGGAAATGCAATCATGTTAACAAGAAATGCTTATCAGCGTTGGAAGTACAGAAAATGAAAATACTCTGAAAAAGCAGTCGGTCAGCCTGACAGATCTAATTCTTCGCTGACGATTTCTGTCTCTACAGGTGAGAAGACAAAAACAAAACAACAGAAGATGGTGACATAAGGCGAGGGCATGTTCCTTTTTGTTATGCATCAAATTCTCTTGCGGCAAATTCCTGGCATTCTCCATTCAGCTTTTACAGCAACTTTAATGCTGCTCTGAAAGAAGATCCACTGCGTTCAACCATGAATTTCACTCAGTTCAGTTGGCATTTGTTTGTCTTAGTGTGTGTATTTCCTACACAAGAGGGGAGCTTCCTCTTACAACACTTTTTTTTGTTTCCAGGCGTGTTTCCCAGAGGCCCCCGGGGCTATTGTATATTGCACGAGGAGCAGCAGGGATCATCTTTGTCCGGCTGGGCAGCATAGTCCATCTGCCGAACGATCTCAGCGAAGAGTTCATCTACCATGGTTTTGCTCTTGGCCGAGGTCTCCATGAACGGGCAGCCCCACTCTTCAGCCAGGGCCTGACCTTCTCCGGACGATACCTCCCGCTCACTTTCCAGGTCCACCTTGTTTCCCACCAGGATCACAGGAACCTTCTCGTACCTGAAGACAAGCACAGATGCAAGCAAGATGTCAGGCCCGCAACTCATTTTTTAAGTTATAATAAAAACAAGACAATATCAGTAAAATGTAACAAATTTAGCAAAGGAAACATAAAAAACACAGCTTTTTTCAGGAAGAATGTGCATTTCTTTGTTCTTATATCAAGGAGATGCCTTGAAAAAAACTCCAGAAAAATGCTTTCAACCACTTTGGAGTTTGTGCACATTTAACAGCTGACATTTGAGAGATAGGTGCAGGTTAATTAACAGGGTTAATCAGTGCTGGTGGTTCTGCATGGAGGGATTGATGACATTAAAATAAAAGCTCATTATTATGCAAATTATTGCATAAACCCCTTTATACCTGCAAAATATATTTTGAGTGTAACTTCAGAACATCCATATAGTGTGGAAAATACGGTAATCTAATTAATATGATGAGTCAAATGATCAAACCCACTTTTTGAGCTTTTGCAACATGAACCTAAGAGGTCACTTTAAAGCAAAGATAGTGTAACTTAAAATACAATCAATCATACTACCAGCCCAGTGGCCTGGTGGAAGAGGGAGTTCAAATCCATGGTCTGGTCGTACCAGAGTGCTAAACAAAAAAGAGACTCAATGCCTCCTTTGCTAGACACTCAGCATTAATGGGTTGGACCAATTATTATTATTATCACTATTGGAGCTTCAACTTTATTCTTTTTAGGGTGGAAATAGAAGAATCTTTAGACTAGTTTGACGTCAAGTAGCAAAAAAATATATAACTATCAGAGAAGAAGTCAAAGCAATGACGAAGTAGTGGTAATTCACACACAGTCTCTGAATTTGTAGAAAACACTTCTCTCTTTGAAGCACTTCCACTAAATCTCCACCTACTGAGCATCTCACACGAGCTTAATCTTAAGCCGGACCCAGAAGTACACAGAAATGGGCATTGTGGCTGTGATCCCCGTGGGTAGGAAGTGGCAATAATCTTTTGAGCAGCAAACTTGTTGCTAAATTATAGAAGAACCGCATGTCAAAGTGGGAACTGACTACATCTTTGAACAGCGCAAAGAAATGATTAATGTTCAATTGAACAAACTTCTATGTTCTGACCACCAAAAGCACTGTCTGGCATTTACCATTGTAATCTCTTCATCAGTTTTTGAAAGCATGAAAAAAAGGCAAGTCTATGAGGTCTTTCTGAAAATTGGAGGAACAAAGATAGCACCGAAGAATCAGAGACAGAGCTGATCACTTATTTTTACTGTAGATCTTTTAAACAGATTAGATAGATTTCCTCATTTGCTGCCAACAGGCACGGCTGCAGCAGCTCAGAGCGACTTTTTTTTTCCATTAGTCTTTGTTTTACTTTGCACATTATTGATTTACACAATTAAACCTTTTCTTAAAATGATTTTCAGACAACTTCACTTTAACTTCCACTGCCAATCAATTCTGAGGTCATGAGGTCACCAACATGTTTTAATTCAAAGAGTTAGATGTGTGAAATAAACATCTTTGTAACTAATAGATGTTTTACTATCGAACGTATTTGTTTTAGTATTATTTGTTATAATATTAACACAATAACAAAAATGTTTAAATTGTTTCGAAATATCAGTTTCACTTTTGAATAAAGTGAGAAGTAAGAAGATTTAGGTGTGGTCCCAGTTTGGCCTATTTACATAAGTTAATGGCAAACATGGTTAACAGATTCTGCTTGTTCCTTTTTGCTAAATCCGACTGAATTGTGGCAAATTCAGATTCATCCTATTTTTGATCAAAATGCTGTGTCCCCAAGAACCACTAAAACAAACACAACTGCATTTTGTCCATGAAAAATAAACTGCATCCACTGTAGTTTAAATGTTCAATAAAAACAGATACAAATCTTTACAAATAAAAACACAAGTTTCCAACTTGTACTCAAAATCCCTGAAAATTGCAAACTTTGACTTAGGTAATGCATGTTGACTATTTTAACAGAAACAGTAACCTTTTAAAGAAATATATTTTTTATCTTTATGGTTTAAATAAAACTTCTTCGCAGAGCAAATCGATTTGTATTATAATTTCTGTTTACGTCTATGTACATGCATGAATGACACTTTACAACATCAGAGCCCTCAACACAAATACATCTAATGTACCTCGTGTTAACGGCACTGTGAAGAATTTTCAAATTCATGCCCATCTTCAAACATACCTTTTGCATTCTGCTTTCATGCTATAAAAAATATGTTCGATTATTCACAGGCAGAAAAGCCATACGCTGTTTTCTGTAGTAACTGTACACAAGGGCACGTCTGATGTTGGAGAGATGGATGCCGAAGGTAAGCCTTTGATGCTTTTCCAGGTTGAGCAGCCTGAGGAACTCTGAACACCAGGAGCTGGAGGTTGCAGCGTTAAATTAGCTCAGATTCCAGCAACTTTGATGTATACTCATGAATACATTACCCGGTAAATTTTAATCTAAACTAACCTGTTCCGTTCGCGGTGATCGGGTCCCCAGCCGAAAGAAGCAACCAAGAATTAGGAGTTGAATCCAGAAGTGAGTGGGCGTGTGACCAAAGACCTTAAGATGCTTTATGGTACCTTAAACCAGAGACTAAAACTGATAAGTTTCAGTAAATTTTAGGTTTGAATAAACAGAGTGAGATGGTAATTATTCATAAGTCATTTTAATTGCAAATCTCCTAGAAAACTTTACTAGAAAGAAAAAGCAACAAAAAAAGAAAACTAGGCCAAATGACTTTACTTTCCTGAAAAGACAAATCATTTAAATATTTTTGTATTATTGGCAACAATCTTGTTTGTGTATTTTTGTTTGAATTAAGTTCAAACTGATTAAAGAATTATTTCTGATATCTTCTGATTAGAGCCATGAACTTTGCTAGAACACCATAAATGTCCTGATTGTGCAAGAAACTTTCAGCTTGGTTGCTGTGTTCTTCTGGAGCATTATACAACCTCAAACCTGCATATCTTTTGCTACTTATACACAGAGCATTCAATGCTTGTTCAAGAACGTGTTTTCAAGCATATGATGGTCACACTAGAAAGTAGAACTAGAAAGTAGAAGTACATTGTCCACATTACTCCTTAAAATGCTACCGTGCCCGACTTAATGCTGTACATTAGAATAAGTTGGGTTGGTTTCAGAATCTGCTATCACCCGAGCAACTCTGGTTTATTGAGTTCAGAAGTTCAGCCTGAAAAATAAAAGTATTGCACAAATGAAGGTCATAAAACTAAGAAGAAATTGACATATTCCACATTTATTTTTCCAAACACAGCTCCATTGTGGCCAATCTAATAAAAAAAGCATGTTTATACTGCAGCATGAGCTTTGTCAGCATAAGATTGTAATACTGGTGTGCGTTTAATCTAGTTAAGATAAAATGTTGGGCGTCTTTACGGGGTGACAGATTCCTTTAGAGTTAAATGGGCATCAGCAAAATATAAATGTTTGCATCCTTATTTTGAAGATGGTGTTAAACGTTGACTTTTATTTCTTGCTCTCTTCTGCATACAAGCTAGTCATAAATCTACTGAAGCCTTTGGTCTTTATAACAAAAAAACAGTAGTCCAGCAGGTTGAAATAGAAATATTAGAGATAACCAAATTCCACTACTCTGTTTCTGGACTAGGCAGTTTGGAATGAAAAAGCATAGCTCCTCCGCCGTCCAAAAGACAAAAATAACTAGAGTTTGGTCTGTATTTCAACACAAACAACACGCCAAAACTCAAATCTTCCGCTTGTAATGCCAAGAGGCAGCAGAACACCAACTGCAAACATCCATTCAAGCTCACACAGACACATATATAATGCATGATGCAGATCATCTCACACAGAATCTGCTGCTGACGGACAGAGGAACCTACGAGCACCTCAGGGTGCAACAGCTTTTTGATTATGGAGAGAAGCTTTGTTGGACCTCCAGAAAAAAGAAAAACACGATTATATTCTTGCTTTTTGCCAGAAATAAAAAAAGTCAAATTCAGAATAATTACTAACTTAAAACAATAAAAGAGGTCAGATTGTTAAGAGCAATAAAAGCAAAATTCAAATGAAACATTTTCAAACTCAGTGGAGTTGAGATGTTCAAATCAAGTGGAAATTCAACTTAACTAATGGTACATTCTTTAATCTAATGTGTTACAGCAATACACCTGAGTTTACAAGTAGCAACATTGATTTCTATTTATCCATTTTCTAAACTGGCTAAAACCCTGTTAGGGTCACAGGATTGCTGGAGCCTATTCTATACACTGTTGAGAAAAGACAAAGAAGACCTTCCAAGAGTCACCAGTGTGTTGTGGGATCACACAATCACACCTCTAACACCGATTTCTATCTATTTTCCAAACCACTAAGTTGACCAACAATATTCTTTCATTCGTTTATTTTAATGCTAAGCCTCAAACTCATAAGTTTTCTTCTACCACTAATTTTTGCCATCCTGTCAATAGAAATATGTGTGAGAAATTGTGCCCCTGGTGTGATTTAGGACAATCTTGCATCACAACACCTTTAGCCTGAAACAGACATTTGGTTTTTGGGTCTAAATCAATTTTTTGTTGGCGATAGAAACTATTTTAAGTATTTCAAATTCTGCAGCATTTGGTTTTTGACTGTTCTAAATGACTATGGCTAATTTATTTTGTTAAATGAAACTCAGAGAGTAGGAACAAACAACATCAAAAGCTGTGTCCCTCGCCTGCAGATTCGGAGCATTTCAGAAGACATTACTTTGTTGAGATTAGAAAAAGGTCATTAATGGAAAAGTCGTTTTTAGGATTATCGTAAAGGGATCCATACTGGGGATTTAAAGGCTCTGTAGACACAAAATAACTTAATGGAGTAGTTTTAATTGCTTATGTAATGAATTACTAACATACATTTTGCAACATTGGAATGCTATGATAAGCTGCAGTTTTGATGCGAAAACACTGTTAACGCTACAAAAGAAGCACCATGTGTCCCCAGGGTTTGCATTGGCTTTTGAAGATTGTGAGACTGTCCCTGTGTTGGAGAGAACAGCTTTGGCTGCATTCTAACACACTAAATATTGGAGGAATTGTCAGCTTGCTGCTGCCTGCCTTCATATCCTGCTGCGTTGCGGCCTCAGGCAGCTGAAGGCAGGAGAGATGTTTACATTCCTCATCAAAAGGGTCTTTCATATTTACAAAGGAAGGTTGAGTTGTGCAGAACAGCATGATGGAACGCTCCAATCATTACATATACATTGCTCAGTTTACTAAACTTATTAGCAGCTTAAGTCCCTTCTTTTAACAAAACGGTTTTCATTTTAAGGAATAATGTGGACAATGTCAGTTCTAATGCATCATAATTTGACCTTTATGTTTCATCTCTTGTTAAGGAGACGTTCTCGTCCAGTAATGGCTCCTGTGGCAGCCAGTGTGTGAACTTCATCCTTTTAGTTTTAAAACACAGTAGTGTTTTTCTTTAGCTTGTTGAGATTTTTGTCTTTTAAAAAAACAAATCAGATATAGCTATCTTAAAACTGCTTTTGGCTCTTCCACACAATTTATAAAAAAAAGTCCAATCTTATTTATTAATTTTGTAAAAAGAAAAAAAAAAGTATTTTACTTTTTTTATCAAAAAATAAAATTAAAAAAAACGTAAACATAAAAATTTAAAAGTCATTTTTTGTTGAAAACAGTCTGCGACATCACCCATAGATATCCGAATGGCCAAAAAATAAAATCTGAAGAGCCACATCAGAATACAGATGTTTCTTGCTATAATGTGGTTCCCCTTTAGCGGCCTCCCAATTTAGGTTCGTTTGTTTTGTTGCTTTTTTGCAGTCTCTTGTGGTCTGTATCCTGATTGACTGTATGTAGACCATTGTCAATCAATCTCCTCTGTACTATGTCACCAGTACAGAATGCATTCAGTTCACCAAATTTACACAAATATTTGATCGTGAGCAGATCTTTGTTTTCATTCTTTAATACCAAACCTATTTTATACAAAGGTTTGAACTTTTGAGAGTTTAAACAAGAGAGTAAAGTGTGAGAGTGTTCATGCTTGTCTGAGAAAAGTGTTTAGTTAGGGGTTTTAAAATGCTTAAAACATCCATATTGTTGTAAAAAATAAAGCCAACTACTTCACAGATTTAACCCGCAATAAACACGTTTGCTCCATCCACTCCACTGGGTAGAACTAAGTAAAATGAAAGTCTTGTTGGGTCCGTTCACCTACCAATCACAAAGCATGACTCCTAATTATGCACAAATCTAAACTAGAATAAGACAAACAAACAAAAACTAATTAACATACAGTGACAATTATCATGAAAAAAAAATGAAACACAATGTTATTAAGTTTAATTATAGTTTGAAGTTGGAGGGTTTTTTTTAGCACCGTGGGAGTCAAGGGAAATAGATCTCTTCTGAAACCAGCCTCAAGTGGTCATTTAAAGAACTACAACTTTTAAGTTTTTCCTAGTTAAAATTGTGGGCAGAATGTGGGAGCTTTGTTTAGTGAGCCTACCAGTAGAGATGGGATTTATCTTTTCCTCTGGCAAAGATGATCTCCAGTTTCTAGCTCAGTCTATTTGCTGCCTGACATGCTGGAATCATTACAGTAAAAATAATCATTGATTTCATTTACATGCACACACATTTTAAAGTCTAAAGCCTCAATATCAACCCCTTGGCACTGGCAGTTTTTAAAACAACCTCATGCTGTGAGAAAAAGAAAATCCAAAGATAATCGTTATTTGTGCAAGGTCTTTAACAGTTTGCTGAATACCAGGTCAACTATTTACTATATTACTGCGCTTTAGCTCTGCGAGTGCGGTTATGTTGACAGATATAAAGACAGTGATGAGAAAACAGCTCTCTTCAGCCAGATAAATGAGCCTTAGCACAACGTTTAAATGAATTATTACTCATGCAATATTAATGGCAGTGAGCCACTGAGGTTCACGGACGAATCACAAGCAGCAACAAAACTGTATGACAGCAGTGCTAAGAGATTTTTTTGTAATGGCTTCACCTCTGTTGTCTGACAGGTCACTAATCACAACACATCCTGGCGTAAACTTCACTGCAGCTGTGGAGAGACATGATGAGGTTCCCAGCAGACACAGGCTTTCCGAGGTGTAATCATGGGCACCCCTGGCCTCTGTGGAAGAGCTCGCCCCTGCCGCAATCAGCAGCTTCTGATGGATGCTGACAGGGTTCAGAGTGAGAGCGACACACAGCAGGGACTCCGACCTGAAGGAACACCGATATGACCGCCATCGGTCATCTGTGAGGGGCGACAAACGAGCAAAATGCAACAACAACTCTTCCAAGGATTATACAAAAATCCCCTTTTAAAAGGGTGGGGACACATCACATGAACCAGAAAACAACTATTTTTGGTCCGGAGATGTCAAAAGAAACTTTCACTAAGTCAGGATTTTCTACAAACCGTGCTTAGTCTTCTAAAAAATTCCAGTTACCTTGAACCAGTCTATCAGAAGAGATCTAAATGTTTTAAACTTCCATGTTAGGTCTTAAAGTACTGCCACATTCCAAATGGCTTTGGAAAACTATTGGGAAAATGCTGTCACGTGCCAGATCGAGCCGTTCCAACAGTTCAATAGAAACACCCTTGTTTTTGTTGCACTCATTTAGTCCATGCTCAGAAACAGCAAGTCATTGTCTGCCTTTTTTTGCCGAAAAGAAATGTCTAACTTGTTCATAGTGATTCGTCTCACTTAAATAGCAGTCATGTCGGAACCTGTGATTTACTGTAGGGCTTTCACACAAGAAATCAGGGTTTGATTCCCAGAGTGTGCATTGAGGTTCATCCAGTTTTGGTCATTGGGCAAGACCCTTTGCACTACTTCCTAACCATGAAGCCACAAGGTGGGACAAGTCAGGGTCTCATTGTGCCGTTCCCTAGCGGGGACATAATACAGAGATAATACCAAAAAAAAAATACCTGCCAAACCACCTGAGCAAAGCAGTGAAAGCCACTTCGTTGTGGTGAGCCCTGAACGGATAAGCGGAAAATTGAACAACAGTCATGTCAGAACCTGCGTCTTAGACTAATTGTCAATACAATGTGGGCTCCACAATATGTGGAAAACTTGCGACGCGCGATATTAGTGATCATTATTACAATGACGATTTGACTTGTAATGCGTGAACAAATAGCAAAACAAAAAACAACGAACACATTATTTCTATTTCTCTGCAACAGTTTTATTTAAATCAAGTCAACATAAATAATACTCCAAATGACCCTCTTCAACATTGGAGGCGAGTATTTAACATAAAAGGGCTGCATTCGGATGGTAAGCAACATGAATGGGTTCATCCAATTGATCAAATGCAAAATGAGACATATTTGATTCATTCAATATTTCAATCTCTCATTAAATTGTTTTAGCATGGTAGCAAAGTTAGCCATTTATTTCTCAATTTTTACATCATGTTTTGTGATACCATATCGCACAGGCTAATATTGCAATGACGATTAATCTGCAATTTATTGCGCAAGCCAAAATGGAACCACTAGCAAAATCAAAAAGTGATTTTTTTGAGAAAACTTTTACCAGATTATTCCCATTTTTAAAGGCAAGTTCGTTTTAAACTTGTTTCAAATGATTTAAAGAGCTAAGAATGTTACACAAGAGACTACACAGTCTCTTGTGTAACAAACACAACATAAGAGCTGAAGAAAGAGAACAGCTGGAGTCTTCTTCTTTCCTTTATTCATTAGTTAATTAGTAGGTTCCTTGTCAAGTTTCTGCTGGGGTGTTACAAATGCGACAATGTGGTCTTACAAACACTACACTGGATCTGTGGAGGCTTTGTCAAGCACCGTGACGCAAGCCCTGTTTCTTCAGCTTAAAAGTCAAATCATCTGCTGAAACCATGAATTGAAACTTTCAATCCTTTTTTTTTATGGATGCGATCGCACAGTTGGGCTTCAAGGCCGTCTCATGAGCACGCCTGCAGGAAGCAGATGGCCATCAGAGCTGCAGAAGGTGCATGGGAAGTGAGGCTGTCGAGGTATGACACTAAAAAAAGCCATAAATAAAACGTTTTTTATGAATATCTCGAGATGACCGGGTAGAAAACGCTTTAGTATCAATCAAAGATGTGATGAAACTGGGACAATTTATGCTGTTTAGAAAATGCAACCAATCTAAAATGATTTTTTTTAAGAAATGATTTTATATTATTTCTATGTATTTTGGGTCTCACTTAGTTACTAAAATTGAACAGTAAGGGTTGTCTCCACATTTATTTTTGAATAGATTGTGCCATCTATCAATCCCTTTCAGGGTCATGGGGTTGCTGGAGCCTATCCCTATTGGGTAAGAGCAGAGTACGCCCTGGATAGTTTGCCAGTCCATTACAGAGCCACACAAGCACACACACTCACATACACATTCAGAGACAATTCAGATTCACCAATTAACCTAGAAACCATTTCTTTGGACTTTGGGAGGAAGCCGGAGTGCTTGGAGAAAACCCACACATAAAAAACTCCACCCTGTCAGGATTCAAACCAGGGCTTTCTGGTTGTGAGGCCAGAGTGCTAACCACTATGCAGCCCATAGACCATGTCATTTTGATCATCAAACTTCTGAAACATGCCAACAGTGACTTCAGTGTTAAAAGCAAAGATTACCAACATTTGTTTCAAACATTAAATCAAAACCATGACCTTCCTCGTACAAAAATATCTTATTGTCCAAACAGAAATGACACAAGAAAGCTCTTCTATTTTCAGGTGACCAGAAAACTAACTTGTTTAAAGGCTGACCTCTTCGTTGATTTATTTTCACAGAGTGCATTATGGGACTTTCCTTATCAAATAGTAGTGAGGAGTTGAAAGTTGAGCAAACCAAACTGTCATAAACATCGCACTGTTATGAAAATGACTAGTAGCAAACATTTTCTACAAGTAATGACAAGACCAAAAGAGGAAAACTGACTTTTCCAGTTAGTCCTCTGGCTGTCATTCATTAATACACCCTAGACAACACATTTTCTACCCTTTTTGTGATTTGCACATTCTTTGATTTAAGCTGTGGACTGTTTTACATGATTTATTCTCTTCGTTTCACTGTTGTTCTTTGGTCTGCCAGTTAACCCGCTTGCGCTCACACTGTAGGTGAACCACATCCAGGTCCACTTGCAAGTACAGCAAACTATAATTAAAAAAAAAAAAAAACTTTGGTCAGACCAAACAGTCCAGTGTGAAATCACACACACAGGGCTGAATGAACAAAATCAAGAATAAAATTATTTTTTTTGCCTAAACATTCGTTACTTCCTTAGAACACACCCATGAAGTCCCGGGGCCTTGCTAATGCACCGTCAGTGTAGCACTGCAGTAGAGACTGGGATGAATTTATGAAGAAGACAAAAAGTTTGAATCAGAGGAAGATTTTTGTTACTGTATCTAAGTACAAAGTCATTAGAAAAAAGGAAAGCTGCAGGGTGGTGTAGTGGTTAACACTCACTTCAAAGACAGAAGACCCTGATTCAAATCTCAGCTGGGACCTTTCTGATATTGCATGTGTGGATTTTCTCCTGGCACTTTGGCTTCATCCCGCAGTCCAATGCTGCATAGCTTATTCATTAGTAAATATGGAATTGTCCCTTGGAGTGAATGGGAGCATTCAACGAACTGGTGACCTGCCCAAGGTATGCCCACCAATAGCTGGGATAGGCTCCAGTATCCCCGTGAGTCTGAAAGGGATTCACAGATTTACAAGATGGATAGATGGATAAAAGCAAGTGAACATAAACATCCCTAAAATCAAGATCAAATCTCACGTTTTAGACCCCATAATTGTTTCAGCATGCACCACTGCATGCTAAACCAGGAATACGTGTCCAAATTCTGAGATGTCCAAAACTTGGGAGGCTAGAAATACATCGATTTGTTGGTGCAGTTTTGGGGACAAAAACTAACGGAGCTCAACTCAGCGGCATAGAAGTACACTGTCTGTCTTGAGTGGTAAGGTTGTGGGTTCAAATCCACTGTCGAGTCATACCAAAGATTCTAAAAAAGAAAAGGGGGTTAAAGGGGATGGTGCTAATCTTTTGATTGGAAAATTGCAGGTTCGGTTCCCTGTCAGCCTGTCCATGTGTTGCAGCGTCCTTCAGCAAGACCACACCTGGTGGTTATAGGTTCGTGTTGGGTGGCAGAGCCTAACACCGCCATCAATGTGTGAATGTGCATGTGGATGAGTGAATGGGACTTCTAAAAAGGGCAATAAAAGTATACCCATTTAAACCACCAAATGGAGCTAACCACTCCCCGGCGTGATTCTATGACAACTATTGGTACTTGATACTTTCTTGGTACATTTTATTCATTTGCAGATGTTCAAAACTTCTAAAACTAATTATTTCACTATTTTATTTTACAGAATAAAATGAGCTTTTCATGTAGTTTTGTTGGTATTCTTAAAAACTGTTGTTTTTTTCTTTACATAGTTGTTAGAATGGAGGTTGCATTGTAGTAAAGTATGATGAATGGTGTGGGTAATCCAAAAGTAAATATATAGAAATTTATGAGAAAATGTTTAGTTAAAGGCCAACAGAAAGTGGGTCAAAGCTTAATAACCGAAGACCAATCACAATCGTTCCCTTCACTTTAGGTCGACTTGGAAAAGTTTGTGAAAACCCCTAAAAAAGATGCCAAAAATCCTGCAGTGGTGTCAGAAAAATCATCAGTGTCAATACTAGACTTAAAGTCACACAACAGTCTGTGACGTTTTGTGTGAGCGCATGCAAGATTTTGACACAAGAGCACACACTCGCACACTGCAGACAGAACCTACCTCTTTCTATTTTCTATTCATGTGGGGGAAACATGTTGACCTCATTCTTTCAAGCAGCGACACATTATACCAGGATTGTTCAGGAAGTATGTTTGATAAGATCCCCAAAAACATCCTCAATTAATCAACAAAAAGAACATCTCTGGAGATTTTCTCTTCAGTTTTTTGGGAGCTAGAATAGATTCGTAATTGCAGGAACACTAAAACAGATCTTCAAGTGCATCCTCAAAACCCTTCGACTTAGCTTCCTTTTGTTCTTCGTGGTAACGCATGACAGATGACCCCGAACAGCTGCAGCTCAGCGCAAGCCGCACACTGATTGGAAAATAAAAGACAAGCGTTATTTCTGCAGCTGCATCCATGACACGGCGCGTTTAAGCTCTCAGTAGCTTTCATGACATCATGCAACATCCATGAAGCAGGATGAGTGACCTCACATCCGCCAATTTATGGCGCGGCTCTTTTGTGAAGGAGTGCAAACTTCTTCTCGTCTGCAGAACCGGCCCAGTGGTTTCCCTCAGCCCTGCAGGACTCACACATGCACTCTTCGTTGGATGCCTCTGTGCTGCACTGAATCATGGGTATTTAAAGCTTTTGCAGGGGAGCTGCAGTCACTGTGTGGATCCACATAATAACAGGTTTGTGCAAAGCAGATGGTATTTAGAATTGTTGCCCTGTCAGCAATGTGAACTCACAAGGAGATGTTTGATTTGCAGGAGGGTGAAAAGGGGGACTTTTGCATCACAGGATGTGGAAACATATTCACCCAACAATCCACCAACCTTTTTACTCTAATGATCTGGTCCCTCATGGGCTTTATGTCCTGGAAGCTCTGCTGGTTGACCAGGCTGTACACCAGTATGAACCCTTGACCGTTTTTGATGTACAAGTCCCGCATGGAGGCGAACTGCTCGGTCCCGGCCGTGTCCAGGATCTCCAGCACGGAGGGGGAAGAGTCCACCTCGATCTCTTTACGGTAGAAATCCTCTATGGTGGGGTCGTACTTCTCAATGAACGTCCCGGTGACGAACTGCACGGTGAGGGCGGATTTCCCGACCCCCCCGCTGCCCAGGACGACCACTTTATACTCGCGCATCGTGGATTTAGTCGAGCCGTCGACGCGCCGACGCTGTCATCGAATCAAAGAAAAGGATCCCGCACTCACGGCGCTCAGCATCCGCGTGCCATGTCAACACGAGCGACGGCGGAGCACAAAGACCTGCTGCCCCAAGATGGGCTTCTTCATAGTCAGAAAATCCCCCGCGCAGGCCGGACCCCCGCGTGCGGGGACCGCGGCAGTCCGAACGCACAAACGCTGGCCCGACGACGTGGAGCGTTCATCCGCTGAGCTCAGCCCTCTCGCTGCGTGACAAAAAAACAAACTTGCTCCATCGAGGACGCCGGGGAAAACGGCGGAGAATGAGCGCGGAGCCTCGGAAAAACGCGTTTCGAAGAAGCTCTACGTCCGCACTCGCTGAAAGAACTCGCCTCCCTTTGTTTCCTTACTCCCTCCCTGACATGTCTCCGCGTCTCCCCCGCTATCCAACGCGCTCCCATCCGCCATACTCTCGGGTGGAGACCCGCGGCCGCTGCGAAACCAGCCGGTCCCCGCTCGGCTCCCGTACCGAGCCGAGCACAGGGAGGGAGGGGTGGGGGTTCGGTCCCTCCCTCAGATGGACGCGCGTGCAGCCCAATGGACGTGCGGGTGCCTCCGACAACTCATTTGTGGCTGAATGGGAGCTCTCGCGGAGGGGAGCCAGTGAAATCCGGAGGTGACACTTCCGTTCACGTGTTCGAATTCCCATCACTCGGTTGCCCCGGTGACATCCACGGAGAGCTCGGCCAATCACAGGGCCCATGCAGACGAGGATGTGTATCCAGGAGGTGGGAAAACATGGGGAAGATGCTGTTACCATGGCAACGCAGGATTCTTGTGCCGAGGGGCCACTTTTAAGAATGGGCTGTAATTGTATTACTTATGGCAATGACTTTTGCAGTTTTAAAGAACAACTCCAAATCTTGTTTTGGGCATTTCATAAAGACATAAAATTATGTTTAAAATTGCTTTTGAGTATTTCTTTATTCAGATCAATGTAAATCAGAAGCAGACAAAAAAATGGCATTGGAAAAAGCTTGCAAAAGTGACACAGAAACTACAATCGGCAGGCCACGAGCTCCCTGCTCCGCTCCATTCTGATGCATCCACCTGCAGACAAATAGATCCAAGTGCATCTTTGTTTTCTTTGTTCGAGCTGGCATCTGGCTCAAGCACATTTCTAATGAACTATGAAACTATGTGCTAGAAAAAGACTATTTTGGCAAAAACTGCACAAAAATAACTAAAACATCATTGGGTACTCTTTTACAATAGATTAAAAGATGACTGGAGAGGAACTTTAAATGTGACTTACTATATTTATTTCAGATATAACAAACAGCATTTTATATCTAAAAAGTAAAATAAACAAACTTGACAACTTTAAATTTCAGATACATATAATTTATTTGCAATAAATCAGATTTGACATAAATTTGAACTTACAGACCAAAACTGTCCATATGAAATGTTTAATTATGCACAACTTTTCTTGAAGAACATTAGGATTTTATTTCAGCTTGTTATCCAACGTCACCTTCATGGCAGCTTTAATGCAAACCAAAGAGATGAAATGAGGCCTTGCAGGGTAGAATTTGAAGTACAATCTGTGACCATGGCTTTAGGCTTAAAATGTTAAGAAAGCTTAAGTTTGAAACAATTTACTAAAACAATTCTAATCTGTGAAAGCAAAACCAATTGATGAACGGTAAGGCAGAATTAACACACACACACACACACAAATAATAGCGTATTTCCAGTCATGTGACTGTTTAAAAAGTGCTGAAAAGGTTTACACCTCTGGATCAGACCGTGTTTTTCTAATTAAAAGATCAAACATTGAAATTCACAAAAAGTCTTTTGTTTTGAAATCACATCCTATCATCTCACCTTAAAATACTTGAAACAATTCTGGATAATAAGTGATTTTTGGGTTTTACACTCAAATACAATCCACAAATTCAAGACATAAAAGCACAAGTTTTTTTTGAGTAAAATGTGGTCTTTAGGTGTTCATCTCTGAGCAACGTAAAGACATTTGCACAAGCAAAGATTTACGTGACAAGGCAGTGACAAAATGAAATGATTTCATCTTTTTCTTTCTCCAACGTTCATTCTGTGGAAACAAAGGTGTTTAGCAACAGATCTTTTAAGGAACAAAGTCAGATTCAAAAATTACATTTATCATTGAAATACACAAGAATAAATTTCCAAAGTGTTCTTAACTAGTAAAATAAGTGTACTCATCTTAATATAATCTTAAGAAAAGAAATTATCAGGAGAATACAGAATGAAAAAAAGAGCAAATATTCAAACTATAACATTGAAGAAAAGGTTGGTAGTTTCACACTGTAAAATACAAACTATGCTTTAGTGAAATGTAAAAAAAAAAAGACATCAGAGTGACAAAGTTAGCATTCTTTTGGACAATATCATTCTGTCTGCTGTCATTTTCACAGAGAACTACTTGCATAATGTCACTTCAACCAAACAAAAGCCAAAAAATACCCAAAATGTTTAGCTCTTCACACTAAAAAATAGCATTTTCACCTCATTGTAACTAATTTTTCATCTAAAATGTTGAAAGAAAAGTAGCATAAAAGCCAATTTATAGCTATTACACAGAGTACAAAAGCAACAAAAAGATTTGAACATAGATGGAAAAGAACTATTACAAGTTACTAATGCACTGTTGTGGCATTAAAAAAACCTCTGATGTCTGTGACTAAAGAAGATTTGAAGAAGTGTTTTTACATAAAAGTCTTTAACCTAAACTTAAGATGTATTTGCATTTACAATTTTCCAGGCACTTGTAACATTAAAAAAAAAAATAAATACAGTACTGAATGCTGACTGTAACATTAAGCTCACGCAACAATCAACCCTTACAGGAGCACAAAACCTTTAGTCTGAGTATAAACAGTAATTCCACAGCCTTTTAATGCCTTTAGTGACGACTTGCAGATCCACCAGTGAGTCTTACCATAAACAACAACAAGAACAATCAAGTGATAGTTTAGAATGAGTATAAAATGGATTAAACAGCATTCGACTTCTGTCAGCAACCTGTTTACGCAGTTCCAAGGCACACCAGTAGGTGGAGCCCTGATCCAGCTCTATGGGGATTACAGGGACAGACATGCGGAGACGAGGAGACGCCTCAGAGCTTTTTAAAGGGATGACCATAAACCTGCTAGCAGATTACATTTTATAATATAAAGTTTAAATAAGTGCTTTCACTGGTTTGCTTAAAATATTTAAGTCTGGCACTAGGTAAAACAATCATAAACAAGATGTGTTTTTTTTGTTTTTGTTTTTTACATTAAATAGCACATTCAAGAAGAAAAAAAATCTAGGATTGATTTGCAGCTGACTTTACCTGTTAACGCAGTAGAAGTTTATTTCCTTTCCACCTCAAATATGTACATAATTAAACCAGTAACGGCAAAACTCTTATTACAGTCTTCCAGATGGGTTAGAATAATGGTTTTGCAGGCGCATCGCACATCTTTCTGTTCACTTTCTATCTATGTGAGATTTTACTAAAAGATCTCCTTATAAAATGACAAATACAAGCAATGGCTTCGTCCCTGACTTTACCACTTGTTTTATCTTAATGCACACTGTTAGGGATCCGTCGTTATGCCAAAGTGTGCACAAAGACCAGTTGTCTGCAGTGTCAATAGATGTGATTTATCATCATAAATACCAGCAGGCCTTTCCTTAGTGTTGACATCAACATGCAGCTTGTTTGTATGCTGGGTGTGAAATTAACAGGATATTTACAAACAATCTTTAGGGCGTTAACCAGCAGCAACATCCCGCTGGCCTCTGTTATTGATGGTTACTTGAGGATGATCTGTTGTGGGAATAAAAGGGGGAGATTCACACAGCGCTCATCCAAATGCATCATCAGGGTTGCATAACAAGAGAGATCAGGTGTTCTTGAAGATTAAAAAACAAAATTATTATCTGGTGTTTATAACTTCTAGCTTTAACAAGTATGAATGAACACAAGCAAACATAATATCAAACACGTCGAGAAATACTCATTCACATATTAAATAAAATAAGTAAATATTATAGATAACAACAACAATATTATACAGTTTAAAGTCCCAGTCCAACTGTATGATTATCTGTTGTAAAATAATTCCCTGTGGTCTTTGAATTATGATGATGCAGTTTTTAGCCAAAATGAAAAAGCTTGTGAAGACATTATTTTCAGCAGAGCAGCATGAGCTCATTTGAAATTCGCCCCTTAGTTTTGGGCGGGACTGTTGCTGCTTTAGTAACCTAACGTTGATATCCCAACATTCCTTTGTTTACACTCACTGTCCTTATGGCTTTACAGCCCCTCACAACCCCAAGCCAACATTAGAGTAGCTAAAAAACGAGCAACATCAGAGCTATGTGGTTTAGAGTGAGACGGCAGCTCAGACACGGAAAATGGAGATGCCAGTGGATCTATGTGGCAGTTGCTGCATCACAAATCTGAGCTTTTTCAAATCATGAAATTTATCTGCTCCTGATCCTGATAATCTTAAATTAGTAAGAGATTAAATTGAGAAAAATTCTACAAGAACATGTTAAAAACACGGTTTTCATAGGAGTGGCTCTTTAAAGCAGTTATAAAAAATATGTTAAAGACCCAGTCCGATGAAAAAGGTGCTTTTGGTGTTTTTAACATGTTCTTGCTATATTTTCTGATGATGTAGGGCATATTTTAAGAAAAAAATAACCTTAAAATAGCATTTTTGAGTATTTCTTCATTCAAATTGTTGTGAATCAGGAGCTGATTTAAAAAAAGAAAATTTAAAAAGAGCTTCTTTGTGATGTAAAAAATCTGCTGAGGAAGCCAGAAGCTTCCCTGTTCTGCTCCATCTGATGCATCCAGTTGTAGACAAATAGAGCTGGCATCTGGATCAAACTTGTACAGCTGGATAGCTCCAATATTGCTTGCCATTTTTGTTTCACCGTTACGTTTGTTAAGGGCTGTAAGCTAGCGGTAAAGTTCAGTTATGAGTGACAGGAAGAGGGGGCGGGGTGGATCCACAATAAACTCCTGCTGCTCTGCTGAAAGTATGTCAAGAAAACAACACAGGTTTTTGGATTATGGCTGAAAAGACATAATTTTATTAGAAGACCACTGGGAACAATTTAAAAAGTAAGTCAAAAGATGATCAGAGTAGATCTCTGAAGAACATTTTTTACATTTTATTTAACTCTTTTTGCTCCCACAAAACAATAACAACAACAAAAAAAAACCAATAATTTGCAAACTTGGTTTGTTGTAACAAAGAAAAGGAAACAAAAATAAGAAAACTTTTCCTGCCTCATTTATCTGCTTATTATAACCATTGGTGCATTTTATCAAAGAATAAATGAGAAAAATATCAATTTTCCATTTCTAATATCCAATGTATTCAACTCAACACATTATCAGGTATTTATTTAAAGTATTTCAATGACAAAATAAAGCAAAACAGTATAAAAAATAAAAGACACTAAAACCTAACCAAACCTGTACAATGGGGTCTTAAGCTATCATTAATTGATGAAATTAAATTGGACAATAAAAGAGTGTGAGTCATGCAATAAAAGCTTAATGCAACACTGCTTTTAGCAAAACAAAAGAGTCCTTAGAAAGCATTTTTCTGTAGTAAGAGAAAGGGAGGAGCTGCAGCCTAGAAGTTCTGCTGAAAGTCTACAGGTACATAAAGCTTTATGAAGCGATGCAAGCGGAGCACCTCTATGCTGACAGAGCAACTCCCCTGATTTCAAGATGAAGCACTTATTCAGAGCTCAAGGATTTATGAGAGAAAGCTTTTAAAATGAGCAAACCTGATTGGCTGGTGGTGTTGCTGCGTAGGGGACACTTGTGGCGGGAGTAGTTGCTGCAGAGACAGTAGCAGGCGTAGCACTGTACATCATGGGGACTTTTTCAGGAGGGGGAAACATGAAAGCAATGAAAAGGGAGGTGGAGCATTATGGTAACCGTAGCAACGTTCCTCTATCTTGCCAGGCAAATACAAAATGACAGTAGAAGCAAGCTATTGTTGGTTATGGCATTTGATCACGCAGCAAAGCGAGACAGCATGGGAGAACATAAAAGAGGAGGAAGGAGGCCGATACAATTAGGAAATCTGTCCATAACTGACATCCCACAGGAGGCTGCATGAGTGACAAGACAGCCAACGTGTTTCTTTGAAATCATGGGAAAGATTTTCAAGGTTACACCTCTGGGATGCTGATCAAATTTCCTAATCCTATGGATGCATGGCAAAAGTAGAACCCAGCAAAGATGTTTTCATAGCAACAATGTGGAGTGTTAGAAGAACTTTTTTTTTGCACAAAAAAAAGGTCAGATATGCCACAAATGCTCACAGAAAAAGGGAAAGTTAACTTGAGATGTTCAGGTGGGTGCTCCTGCTGAAAACTGTGCAGTAATTGAAAAGAGGACATATTAAAAAAAAAAAAAAAAAAAAAAGAAGGGACTTACCAACATTGTTTGCTGGAGTCATGCAAAAAACAGAACCTGTGAGAACATGAAAAAAAAATTAGGGTATAGTGACTAATATATTTATTGCTGCTGCTATTAAATGTGGTGCTGAATTTTGATTAATAAAGCCCCCAAATGTGTTCTCTCATGAATAAGTTAGCTAAAATTTTGTAACTTTTGCTATTTACAGAAATAAACTAAAGCCATAACATGAGACAGTTTTTAACTAAGGTTTTCTTCTGTGGGCACAGAAAAGCTGGTCTTGTGTCATCCATCATAATCCATCATATTCTCAACTGGGCACTAGTTTCACCTTGTTAAGCTACATTCACACTACTCTCAGCAGCGCATGTTCAAGAGAGCACTTCCAATCAACAGTTCATGTTAACACGTGTAAACATATGTTTCAGGCATTCAAAGCCCTGGCCTTCAAACAAGTAGCCTAACAAGTATGTACCACCGTTTTCAGGTTCTATGCACAAAATGCGCGGCCATTGAATGTGTGTTGAAAGTTAAGCCACTCCCCCTACTTGCTGGCTCCAAAAAGCCAAAATCCGATATACTTCTATAAGAAATAAACAGCTTTTACTCAGTCATTCTATTAGTCAGCGTAACCATTTTTGATCTGTGACATTTTTTACACATGCTTTTGCCAATCCTATTTTTTCCACAATATTTTTTTCTGTATTTGTAAGTTTTTTATTAAATGTTATAAACTGACCAATCAGATGGCTCAATAAAAGGTATGTGGAGCCCCAGAAAGAAGTATAAATTCTAAAACATAAAAAAAAGATCTTCACAGATTGTTACAGGATGTTGAAAAAAAATGTTTTTCAAATTTACATTTTTCTGTAATACTTCTGTAAAACATTTATTTATTTGTAGAATTAATGCTAAATATTTAAATCTAAACAACCTGCTGATGATTACACATTTCTCTAATGAGCCATAGAACGTTAAGATTTGACAGATATAGCTCTTTGGTTTAAATTGTGATATATATTGTTATCACCAGATATGAAAAAAAACCACTATTGTGATATAAAAAATTCACTTTCGGCCAGCACGGCATCAAATTAGCCAAATTTGGTACTGTAAAACAATTAATTAAATACTTGGACATTTTTATTGAATTGTGCTGTAATTGATAAACAAGATGGAATACATTTATTGTTTTTCCTTTAACTAGGATCAAAAATCCTTTATG
The DNA here is from genome assembly GCA_014656515.1 of Oryzias celebensis. Lineage (NCBI taxonomy): Eukaryota > Metazoa > Chordata > Actinopteri > Beloniformes > Adrianichthyidae > Oryzias > Oryzias celebensis. Next base: position 21,648,665 of record BNCR01000017.1, on the reverse strand, counting down.
GAAACCCGACTCCTGTATCACTGTTATACAGTTGAGTGCAGTGGAAAAATCCCAGAATACAGTGAGGCAAAACATACCAAAGAAAATGAAAAATTGTGTTATTATCCTGGTTGTGGGGCTCACCTGTGGGATAAAATCCTGCAGCGGGCTGTTGAAGATGAGTGTTGGCCAAAGCTTGTTGGTAGTGCAATAAATTTGGGGTAAGGAGAGAGCTCGCCCAGCTGCTCTTCTCAAGAGCGGGTCTCTTTGGTAGGGTTTGCAAAACATTATGTGGAAAGGCCTGGAAAGAAATAATAAAAAAAGATGTAAATTCTTCCATAACTTCCTGTTTGGTTGAAGTGCAATCACATTCATACATTTTGGGATTGTTAGTATTAAAAAAAAAAAAAAAAAAGAGTAAAAGGTTTTAAAAGTGACTTATGTCAATAAAAGAAAAAATATTTTCTATAATTGTAGAACATGATTAACTATAAAGATGGTTGACTGTGGACACAAAGACAATGACAAAAAAAAAAGTTTATAGTACGATTAATAGCAACATGCAAAGCAAAAGTTGGAAATACCAGGTCTACAGTTGCCTCGAGGGGTCGCTTCATTGCTTTGGCAGTCGACTGAGTCTTTTTTATAGCAGGCAGCGAGCAGCGCGCCAATGGGATTCAAGCGCATTAACATACAGGTAACAGCAAGCAGAGGTGCATCATGGAGGACAGCGTTGTGGATAGGTGAGAGGGGAAAACAAAAAAAACAAAAATAATCTGAATGTAGTATACCACATAAAACACAATAAACATGCATAGTAAAGTGAATTTAAAAAGAAAAAACTAATTAATAAAATAATAATAATAATATTATCTATTATTATTATTAGTCAAACTTTCCAGCAAGAACAAATTTGTTTAATTTACTTCATCAGATGTGACCAGAGTTGCTGATCTAATAATAATGTAACTGTGTGATGTTTTGTAAAAGGATCAGATTTTATGGCTCTGAAGGATAGACACCAGCGAAACACACAGCAAACACTGGCAATGTTTATTAGAAAATGAGAAATGGCTTGGTTTTTATTAGAGCCAACCCCACAGCAGTGTCGCACATCAACAGAGGAACCAGGCTTCTGATGTTCCACACAACAACATGTGGAACTCCATTTAATAAGTTTACAGCAGATTGTGGGAGGGATAATAGCTGTCTTCTCAACGCAACATTCAAATATATGACTAACATCTAAAAGAAAATCACTGTCAACTGAACAAAATAATGTAAATCAAGAAGGATTTGGTCGATAAAGAGCAAAAGTGTTACATTTGAGCAGCAAAATGGCCATAGAATAGACTTCAACAGCATTGTTACCAAGTGTGAAGCTAAAAAAAAAAATCGTACTTTTAAGACACATTGTGAAGTGTGTTAATGTCAAAGTGTGGAAGGCTTTCTTACCATGGCTGCAGCTGTGGTCGGAGCAGCAGTACCCGCCTGACTGACTTGTTGCTGACTGGATTTGATTTTGGCCTGCAAGTGTGCAGGCGGGTGAAAATATTTGCATCTCTCCCTGGAGCAGCGGCTCTTTATGTAGTCCATGCAAACAGTGACTGTGTTATCTGTGGCGTCTATCATCGGGCTGTCGCTGGGGTGAGCAAAGCGACAATCCGTCTCCCCTCTTGCACAATTGCCCCGCTGAAACTCGCGACACACCTGGATGAGGAGCAGTGATGAAGATGGTCAAACTACATAATCATGAATGGGTTTTTTGGTCACAACTTATCAAGCACCAACCTCTAATTTGTCAGTACGCTGAAGCTTCTGCGATGGAGAAGAAGTAGAGGAGGATGAAGAGGAGGAGGAGTACTGAACTGGGACACCTGGGCTCCCTGGGACCAGAACTGAGGTGCTGGAGAGGATGTCTGGGGAAATGAGGCTCACCCCAGGGTTCAGTTGTGTGATGTAGGAACCATAACCAAGACTGGTGTTAGTGCCTAGTCCCTGTGTTACAGGAAATGTTGGCTATAGGAAAAAACACACATTAAAGCTGTGGCAAACATCATCCCCGTTTCCATTTGGTTCAGAGTAGCTGAACGGATCTTACCATAGGCTGCAGACCGGCTCCAGGGATCATGAGCTGCATCTGCTGAGCGAGCACAGCTGCTGCCGTCTTCTGCTGGATGAGATTGTTGCGGCCGTTTATCTCTAACTGGGTTTTCAAGTGTGACGGAGGATGAAGATACTTGCAGTTTTCTCTTGAGCATCTGCCCTACATTTAGAGAACAAAAGCAAGAGATTAGAAAACAACAAAATGATAATAATCACCACTGCATTGTGTCTTTGTCTTTTATCTAAGAAACTTGCCTGTGACACATTTGATTACAAAAAAGGTCACAAACCTTTTACAAACTGCATGAAATACCTTTATACTGGTTTCTAGCAAAGTTTTTAGCAATATAATTTATATTTTGACCTTGTAGCAGAACAGTGTCCTAAAAACAGTTTGAATATCCAGCCCTTAACATTTACATCTACAAATGAATAAGTTCATTGTCAACTTTGTGTCTGAACATGGTGTCTTGGAGTGAAAGAAATCTACAGGTTCACACTTTCAAATACATTGACAGGCAAACTGGACAAAAAATATAGATTTTATTCTGTTGGTTTGATTATGACCTGACAATTTTACAGGTTTGCATTTAAAAGTAAACTATAAAAATTGCCACCATTGACAGAAACCCTTTGGTAGCGAGTTGATAATTGTTTTTACAAATTTAAATGTGCAAGTTCTTACCCTATGACAGTTTAATTAAAGATTTAGCCTGGGGTAGCAGAACATTCTAAAAAGTTAAATGAAAATAAGAATTGTGTCAAACAAAACGAAAAGAAAACAAAATTATAAACAATGGAATTTGCCTTGTATCTACACTCACAAGAGTGAGAAAAAACCAAAAGAATGGATGATTTTTTTTTTTTTTTTACTTTGTACTAATGAGGTTTTAAATAAGTTTTCAGTTTCAACCAATCATTCTGAGGCCACAGAAATAAACAGATAAAACTTAATGAGAAGCTTTAGTATTTGTATAAAGAAAAAATTACTTAGGAGTAAACATTTTCAAGTCTTTAAAAAAATATATACATAAATTATTGTTTTTGAAATCCACGTTTTTACTGTGATTTTCTGTCAAACTAAACATTTGCAATTATAAATAATTAGTTTTACACAATTGTAGTACATATTGAATTGTCGATAAATGTTTCTGAAACTAGTTTTGTGTAATTATGAAAAAAGGTTTATTAGTATTTCATTTTTAAAGCAAATACACATAGGGTATGCTCCTGAGAACCCCCAAGGTCAAATTTGGCTGCAGTTTTTTTTTTAATTTACACTGAAAGCCTGAAGAAAATTGTTCTTGGGTTCTCCAAAGTTAAAATAATTCAATTATACATTTTTAAACAATAAAAACTAACAGAAAATCAGCTTTTCTGATTGAAAAAAAAATTAAAAATACAATCGATGCGTGTGTTTGATTAATCAGTGCTGAATTTTTTTTTTATGAAAATTGATTAAATTCATGAATGTATTTTTCCATAAACCCTTCCCTGATAATCACTTCTCATCTGGACATCCCTTTATAAATATGCAAGATGGTTAATAATGTCAGTCAGAGTAAAATGATACCCTAACGTCCTCCAGAAATAAGTCAAAAAATGCCTTGTTATATAAAATTGTGTGTAAATTAGCAAGATGCTAATGGAAATTAGCCATGGATGCAGACCCCAGGAGGATCCTTTCTGATTACTAGGAAGGCTCGTCTTTCTATCCATGATGACTCATCGTCATTTGCACTCGTCACATCCAGCTTACTTCTGTCTGTTTTTTTTTTTATTTTTCAGGACACAGTAAACACGTTCTGTTACCACTGAATTACAGCCAGTGCACAGTTCAGCATCTTGGCAAAGGGTACTTAGAGAAATGAATTTGAAGTGCTGACCTTCTAAATGACAAATGACTCTTCCTCCACCTGAGACAGAGCTTCCTGCTCAAAGATCTTGTAAATGATTTTTAATCCTCTATTAGGAAATAAAATATATATATAAAAAAGTCCACAAAATTAATAATTTTACCTGGAAGTTTTACTTTTGTTTATAGTGACACGATAATATTTTCAGTTATTTGGAAGCACTTTATATTTTATTTATTGAAATTTGATTCCTGAAATATTTAAAAAGGTAAATGTTTCATAGACTAATAGACTGGAGCTAATATTGTTATTAAGGCTGGGGAGAATATATGGAACGTGGGCAAAAAAGCAACCCAGCACCCAACATTACAGTGTTATTATTAGTCTCAAGAGCATAGTAAGATACACAGTTATGTTATGGTTGTGTATCTGACTTCAGTCAAATGAACTGCTCTAACTTCATCATAGAAATGCATTTATCTGTTTGCTAGTATCTACAGGTCCTGGCCTGCTAAGCTGCACACGGAGCTGCATGATGAAAGAAAAACAGGATTTCAACATCTCACTCGCTTGGGTTTGATGGTTCTAGATATGGCACGTGTCAATGAAAAACTTTTATGCTGTTCTCTCCAGATAATTTGAAGCTTATTCCCATTACAGAGCAGATCAGAAATATCATTGTTGCAAAGTTGTGAAGTGCTAATAATGCAGGAAACATAGTTAGTTACATGCTGTTATAATCTGTAGATCCCACATAGTTGCACCACAGATGGTGGGAAATACCGGGCTTGTCTTTTTAGACAAACTCAACAGAACTGTTGGCAGGACGTATGACGCATGATCGGTCAGTGTAAGTGTGATCTTATCCAATCAATTTGACAAGGCGAAAATCTTCATTTGGCTGCTAATTTAAAGTCCCACTCCGATCATCTTTTGAGATATGTTAAGAGTGTTTTTAGCCCAAACCACAAAAATCTGTTTTCTAGGCATAATTTCTGAAGAGTGCCAGCAGTTCATTAGAAATACACCTCTGAGTTGTAGGTGGGACCGTTGACATGGAACAACCCTAACCCCTCCTTTCCCTACCCTTTCTTGAGAGCTCTCTGTTTACACACTGTCCTGCTAACTTACAGCCCCTCAAATAACTAACCTAACATTACCAGTGCAACAAAAATAGCAAGCAATATCAGAGCTATCAAGCTGTACAGTTTGGAGCCAGATGCCAGCATGGATGAGGAAAACTAAGACACACATGGATCTGTTTCTCTATGTGTAGATTCTTGTCCAGTCTAGAGCCCCATTAAGATCACAAAACTGACTGCACATTTTTCTGCGACTATAAGCTTTATTTACATTTTAAAATCAATATAACTATTTAGCCTGAAGGTCAATTCTGCAATTAACAGATTTTTCTGTTTTACTTCGCAGATCCATTTATCCTATTTAACAAAACTCCACATTTCCATGGTGTCATTTAATAAATGGTACATGTAGTTAAACTGTGTTAATGCGTTTAGCCTCCTGACCTGTAAAAGACAGACTATCTGCGCGCAGCCCTCCAGAGCAGAGATAAGATGATGACTCAGCATGAGAATAATCCTCGGGACAAAGCTTCATTGGGGTGTGATATGTGAATGCGTTGGTGGACCAACACAGCAAGCAAGGGGGTAAAATGGCTCTAATCCAACTGGCTGCCAGATTGTTTTAATCATCTACATCAGATAAGTGATTAGAGGAACATTTAGCAGACATTTTGGTTTTCTCTTTAATTAAAAGTGGGACGAACATCACGACTTACCTTCAGAGAGTCGAAGCAGGCGATGACCCTCCCGTTTTCAATCTGGCAGCTCTTTGGCGGATGTGCAAACTTGCATTCCTCATCACTGCGTGAACAGTTTCCTCGCTGAAACTGACGACAGACTTCTAACGTGAGCCATTTTGTGTCTCTTACTGTTGACATATTCAGTGCCATGTCCCAAAGGTTAAAGTTCACAATAAAAGCAAAAACCTTCTTGTTTAAAAACTTACAAACACACAAAAAAGAGTAAGTTTCTCACACATTTACTGTTGTGTGTGATCGTCTGTGCGTTTAAAAGAAGCGGTCAGGTGGAGCAGGAAAATGAGATGGTTGGTTGATGAGCAATTGCCCATCAAGAAAAAAAACTGTTTATTTTCTGCAAAAACTAAGAGCAGATAAACATAAACTAGTAAGGGTAAGATAAGTGAAGCATTCCTGGGAAATCTTTATTCCTTTTCCTATCGTATGGCTCACATTTGATGTTTTAGGTCCCAGATGAGTGCAAAACAACTGAGGTATCCTGGTTGGTATTTGAGGATGACTTTAAACAGTAAGAGGAACCAACTGGGATTTGTGTTAGATCAATCTTCTCGAAGGCACTTTAAGATAGTGACCTGAAAGACAAAAAGAAAGAAAAAAAATACATGTAACTAAAATTCTGTCATTTATTGATTTGCTGTTATGACAATTACTTCCCATAACTGTTGCAAAATGTGCTTATGACTTAGAGGGATGAGTCAGCCAATTCAAAACCTCCTGAGTTATGAGAGAAAGCTTGCCAGTTAGCTTCAGGGTTAACTGTGTGTATGTCTTTGCACTGTGGACAGAAGCTCGATTTATGATAAAATTATGTAGACGTAAAAATAAAATCACTAAATTTTCAAAGACCCACTCTGAAGAAAATCGTGTTTTTAACATGCTCTTTATTAGTATTTCTTCATTCAAATGGTGGTGAATTAGGAGTAGTAGACAGACAAAAAAGCAGACAAAAACATTCTGTTGGAAAAAGCTTGTAGCAGTTACATAGAAGCTACAACAGCAAGCCACAAGCTCCCTGCTCCGCTCTATTCTGAGACATCCACTTATAGACGACTAGATCCATGTACGTCTTTTTTTTTCTTGTCTGAGCTGGCATCTGGATCAAAGCGCTATGACTGGATAGCTCCGATATTGCTAGCCATTTTTGTTGCACCGGTAATGTTAGGTTGGAGTTGTGAGGGGCTGTAAGCTAGCAGATGAGAATGTAAACAGATGGATGACAAGAAGTAGGGGCAGTCCCACCCACAACTCATAAGTGAATTTCTGATGAACTCCTGCTGCACTAAAGAAACTATGTTCATAAAAAACAATAGTTATTTTAAATTTTGGCTAAAAACAGCATTTTTTTTCATTGTGTAATTTTCTTACAGGTTAAAACTTCTCTATCCTGCACAAATGAACACATCAAAGCTGCAGCTGACATAATTATTTTAAAGTTTAGAATTCATCTCATCGTCATTCACCTCTCCTCCTTTAAAGTGTTTACTGGCATTACTGTTTTAAACTGGACACATGTTTCGGCTGATGCTTTCTAGCTCAATCTGTAAAGTAAATGGAACGTTGTATTGACTCAGTTCACACAAACACAAAGCATTTCTCCGGGCCATGCTTCCTGCATCAACAACAGTGTGTCACATGAATGGCGTGCACAAAGCCCCAGCTGTTTAGCCATTCGGAATGTGCCGCAGAGTGGTGTCCTATGGATCAATTTATCAATGACCAAATATGAACTTCTCCAGGAGCAATGGAGCTGTTGGGTTGGTTTACATTAACAGACTCTGGAGCTGGTATTTAAGTCATGCTTCCATCAGCAACTTTCCTCTTTGAATCATATTTCACCTCCAAAATGCTACTATTCTAGATCTGTTAATAGGATTACATTGACAGATGGTGTCAAATACTGCCACATGCTGACTCAAAATTCCCTAGAGAGAATAAAGAATCTGAGGAAAACCTTACACATAAATGTTGGGAGTTGAACAGAAACCTTTAGTCCCGCCCAGCAGCAGCACGGGAAGTTGGTTCACTCATGAGCTGATAAAAAATGTTTCATGTTTTCAAGAGCCTAAAGAGGGAGACTCAAACGACATGGATTCAAACTCTCCACCAGTGGTTTACCTTCTCTTTATGCAAACGTGCTACAACACAACATGCTTCAGCAAAGTCCCTTAGGCACAAGTCTGGAATCGCATAGAGAAAACCTGTTTCTCTTAGTTTCTGAAGCAACAAACTCCAGTTTGTAGGTTAGAATGTAACCTACAAAAGAAGTAACACATTTCCGCCGTTTCTTTGTCAGGATAATGACAACAAAGAGGCCTTACCCTACAAGTGCCGACTGGATTCAGAAGCCAAATATTTTCTCTTCACTACAGTAAAAACAGACTGAGTGAAACATTTCCAGCCACCCCCTTCCTGTCTGGGTGCTGGCCTCTGGAAAGACCATCCCAGTCGGAATCTGGCCAATAGGAACTCAGAAACTGTTGCACAGCTAAACAGAAAAAAACCCCAAAACTTCCTGTTGATCTTTTATCAGAGATTTTATTATGATTACTCATGAAACATGAACTTCCTTTCAAAGGAAGAGCCTCCAAAATAAACAACACTAAAAAATGTGATCTAAATAGACAACAGAACATTTTATTATGTATCATTTTTACAGTTTTATATTTTCAGCTTGTGACACCACATGCAGGTGAGTCATAGCTCCCATGACCTTCTGTGGCAATATGGAAAAAAAAAATGCTGGTTTATAGTTTACTTTTAGTCTATATCTATCTGTCTGTCTGTCTGTCTGTCTGTCTGTATATGTATATATTAGCTCTGCTTACCCATCCCTGTACAAGCATTTAAAAAAAAAAATTCACAAAAATTAACAAACAGTAAACCAAATTAGTTTTGAAAATATAATAATGTTTCAGACACAAAGATGTACGGAGCCCTTAAATGGTCATTAAAGTAAAAAAAAAAAAAAAAAAAACAAGAAAAAGAAAGAAAAGCAAAAAAAAGAAAGAAAAAGAAAAAGAAACCACTAGTTTCTTGTGCGCACCAGATAGTAAGTTACTATCTGAAGAAACAAGAAACATCAGTAGGCTACAATAAAAATGAAACCTTTAAATAACCTTTTATACTATAATATTTGTAAAGTATTTGGACATGTATTAAGTTCACAAAGATGTTTTTCTAAAAATACAGAACTACATGTTAAAAATGTTTTGCGGCACCTCTATGCTAACTGCTACAAAAAGATTTATTAGCTTAGCCAGATTTGTCTTTTATTTCAGTTTAGATGTTGTCATATAATATACATTTTTACTGTTTGCTAACAAAATGATAATCAGTTTGACGCTAGCATCACGAGGTCTGATACTGGCACTTCGTAGATTTTTTTTAGCGTTTTTTCCTCCTATTTTCGAGCTAACACAGCAATGTCCAGTCAGCTATCTAAAGACACCGCTGTCAAGGATTTCCCGTTACACGGTACCGTGGCGCTAACGTTTATTAGCTCGCGTTAGCCACCTTACCGTCGAGAAGGATTTGCTTACCTCATCATCAGGAATGAACAGCTTCCCTCAGGAAACGACTTCACGCACCAGCAGCCAGAGGAGACGGATGACACAGCGACCGTTTTCAACCGGAACAAACTGTCAAGTGTACCCACGGCCTATGTTTTGTAACATATTCAGTTATTTCCTTCTCAATAAAAATTAGGGCTTATCCTACCCAATTTCTTCTTCACTTTGTGGCGCTGCACAGATTTAAGCAACAAGCTTTTGACAGCTTACTGTACGGTCGTCAGTTTAATATGACGACGGGGTTTTACGATGAGGACTAGTAAAAACGTAAGGACGAAAATGAACCATAATGTTATTTATAAATTTAACACGGTGAAAATGTAGTTATTAATAACATTAATATACATTAATTTTTTTTAAGAAAGACGGTCTGTTGACCAAATTAGTTAAAATCTACAAGCTCTACCTACCATTTCCCCCGCGGTGTTTCTAAAGTGGTACGATCCACACGAATGCCAGTAGGGTAAAAGGGCACGGGTTTGCTTGTTACCAAGGGAACAGCAATGAAACCATGTGGGTTTGGTAGAAGAGTTCATGTAAACACCCTTTAGCACCCATTTATAAAAAATGTTATGACATAATTATATTTACATAATAAACGAGATATTACATAGCTGTTTAAAAGGAACACTTGCCATTTAAAATAATATAATTCCAAATATCATCAATTGACAAATTACTAGTACAATTGAAAGACAAAAAATTGAGATAAGTCATTTAAGAGGGTGATTAGAGCTAAAATAGGTTAAATGATCAGTAAGATATAACAAAATGTTAACACAAATAAATCTCGCAATTTGTTTCAACAGAACTGTTATTTTATTTATTATTTTTATTATTACTATAATTTTTAAATGGGGGAAAGGGTTTGTTTGTCTTATATAATGCCAAACTGCACTTAAGACTTATTTATCTCCAACTTTGTGTCCATTTTGCTCAAAATGGTTTGAAAGCAATTTAATTTTGTATTCTGACATTGATAATAATTATTTCTGTAAAATTTAACCATGTTTAAAAAAGGTCAGTAAATAAATGTTACCAAAAACTACAGTATTTTACAAAAAATTAAAAACACCAACATAATTCTAATCTTGAAAATAAGAAAAGGGAACATGTTTTTTCCAAGGCTCTGCTGCCTCTCTGTCTTGACATTTTGAACTGAATGGACATTCAAAACATATAAATAAAACTAACACTAAATAATAATAAAAAAATAACATATTAAAATAACAATAAATACACATGTTTAGTTTTGCATAAAAGCCAGAAGACCCATGTTTATGAAGTCATTTTTACCATAAAACAGCATACATTCCATCACAACAGTCGTGGATTTTTTTTTATTGACTGCTGTTTGTGCTGTCCCCTTGAGGCCACAGAAGAGCTTTATCTGATTTGTCACACTGACAGATCTCAAACTGGAGACGTGGCACTGTGCCACAAGGAAAGGTCACCATATTGCTCTCTTTGAGGGAAATGTCACCGTCAAAGTAATACAGATTTAAAAACAAAGACACTTCCTTTTCTTCAAGGTTATGTGGGATTGATGCCATATTTACCACACAGTATTTGGTCAGGTTTTTTTTAACCAAGCAAAAGCAATTTTGAGCTAGTTTATTGCTTAATCATGCAAAAACAGTTAATCAATCCAAATAAAAATAAAATAAAAATGCTATTCATGTCAATGTTATTACTAAATTAATGAACCTGAGGAAAATAGATATGCTTGCTTTTATATAATAATCTATTTATGAAAATGTAAAAATTCACCTGTCAGATTTACATGGCAATTCTAGCACATTTAAACATTTCTTTCTAAATTTTTATCACATTTTGTCAGTATTTATCCTAAAGAATTGAAAGTGTGTACTTTTAGATGGTAGAGATAAACCTAAATATTAAGAATACTTTTAAATATAAACATAATTATACAATACAAGTTTAAATGTAAAGTTATATGTAAACGAGGTGAATTTTTACCTCATTTCAAAAACGAAATTGTGTTCAATTGGTTCAAACAGCATTTACTCATACTGTCCACAAGATGGAAGTATTTTCTAAGGAATACTGTTATAAATCCCAGAAGAACACATTTGAGTTATAATGTGTGAGCTATATCCTCCTGTGAGTTTGAAAAGAGAATGAATAAATAATTCTACGATTGAATCAGGTTTAGTTGAAATGCTTTTTATGATTAATAGGTTTTATGTTTTTTGTGCTTGGTTGTCTGATTCCCCAGTCCATTCTAGTTATCATCAGGGAAAGGGGTTGGCCACATTGGAGAGGTTAAAAATGTACCACACAGAGATAAGCAGCACTTTCAGAAATGTATGCTCACAATTCTTTTTATGTCATTTTACAATCACTACACGAAGCGATTTAAGCCTATTTGTAGAAACTATAAGTGACACAAAAATAAAGTAACTGTAGGAAATATGGAGACTTGGAAAATACCATTTCAGGATTTAAACCAGTAACCTAACTGTTTTGATGGGATTTTTTTCATAAATTAAAATATGCTTTTACTTTATATTGGCCCATTCTGGGGGAAGAATAAAAGAGAGACAAAGCTCTGGATTGTCAAGCGTTAGACAATGCTCCTCGGCACAGAAGTGCAGAACTTTTTGAGAAGACACTAAAGCTCAGCAACTAGAGCTGTGTCCTCCAGCTTAATCGCACTTTGTTCAAGTCATTACACACATCCTGTGGTGTAACACTGACACTAACACAATCCTACCATCTGGATGAAAATGACTTGCCGCAGTCATTGGCGGAGATGCTGACTTGGCAATCCATACTGTACAACCTGAGGGGGAGCAGAAGCTTGAGCATGTTAGCAGAGACAAAGACAGCTGCAGTCCACAGTATGTTCTGTGTAATGGAATCATTTTGCAACAGTTCAGCCCTCATTTGAGAACCGTGCACTTTTGGTTGACAATATTCTGCAATACTACAACCCATTCCTATTGCCAAAGAGTTTCAATACTGTGGTTGAAGGAGTATACAGATCTTCTATTTCCTCTACCTGCCTCCACTCTGACCTTTTCAAAATAAGAAAATACCTGAGTCACAAATTCTTTGTTGATCATGCTGGTGGTTGTATTAGGACACTGTAGACATTTCATCTGTCTGATCCGTGTCTGCCTATTCTCTGTCTTACACACAAGTTCACTGTTGCAGTTTCACTGTTAGGTCTTGTCTCATAACAGGTGTTCCGGTGATTCTGTCTGTTTCTTTCTATCATAGAAAAATCTCCTTTGCTTTAAAAAGATTTTGGTATTAATATTCTGATTTTAAGGTTTGCCCATCTTCATCTTGTATTCCTTTTGTTAAATATTAAGAATATGTTTTGTCTTTTCAGCAGATGTTCCAGTGCTTCAATGGTCTTCTGCATCCACTGTAGCCTTTTGTTTACTCATCATGTGGATTATTCAAAAACACTTTGATGAATTCTGTTGGTCACATGTTTTGGCTATTAGTGTACTAATGAGATATTTTGGCCTTATTGGATGAAGTGACTAACCTAAAAATGTGACTTATTGGATGAATTGATGATAATAATTATTAAAGAAGACATTTTTTGCTCTTTGTGTGTCGCATTGAGAAAACCTTAACTGTGAAATAGCACTTTATATAAAAACTGAATTGATTTGAAAAAGGTAAACTCTTTTTGCCATATCCCTTTGTTCTATTGCTAAAGCTCTGAATGGATGAAAACTGCATTTTGTTGCTGTGTACTTGTAACAGTGACAAATAAGTTGAATTCTGTTCTATTTTATTCTATTCTACATATTTAGATATATAATGTCATTATGTGATTGAAATACCAGTAATTTCGTTTTTTTCTGTTCATTATATTGCTTTTCTATTTTTCAATGACTGCTTTAATTCTTGGCTGTGACGATCTGAGACAGATTTATGCAGTGATTTTACAACAGGTAAAAACTCTTATTTTAAATCCTATGTGGAAAAACTGCTTCAAGGTTGATTTGTTCACACTATGACTTGATTTTACATTTCATTTTATGTTTTGGGAAGATTTAGTAGGGGGGCAACAGAATAAGAAACAACATGAAAATGGCTTTGATTTTTTCGCATTAGTGAATAAAAAATTAAAGCCATAAAAAATATTATTTTTGAAATTAAACTTTGAACTTGGTAGTAATTTAGGACTTTAAGTTCAATGGGAATACTACAAAACTTTCAAAACTAATAAATGTATAGTTTTATTTCTGAAAAAATTGGGGGAAAAATAATTTTAGAACATCCGAGGGGGAAAGTGAAAATGTGATATATCTGGATGTCAGCTTTATTCTTATTTAACAAACTTAGAATTCCTGAATTAAAATGAGTTTCAAAACTAAAAATGTTCGAAGCAATGTCTGTTTTTTGCATTTTGCAGGCAGAATCTATAAATTTATATATATATATATATATATATATATATACATATATATATATATATATATATGTTTCAATGAGTTAAACTCAATTACATTAAATCAATTTGACTTTTACTATATTTGAATTTAGGGGAAGAAGACAACCTTCCTAATGGAATAAAAAAATAGTCACTGATGATAAAATGCCATGAAAAAAAGACAAAACATCATAATTTTCTGTAGCTTTTCTTTCTTTTAGCAATTTGCTCTCCAAATGGATCATTTTAGTTTCTCTGTCTACATAATGTTGTGATAGATTCATGCATACCAACCTCTCATGAGTACAAAGACAGGAAGCTTCATCATTTCATGGCCATTCAGTGCATTTATTTTCGTTGTGTTAAGCAGAATCTGCTTATTTTTTTCCCAGTTCTGACAAGAAAAATGGCAGAGTAGATATAAGACAGCAAAATCCTCGTAGATTTTTAAATACAAGACGTTCAATATGTACACAGAATTTTTCGACACCAGGAAAACTATATTGAATGATACTCAACAAATGTCAGGCAAAGCCATACCTCAGCAGCAGTCAGAACCCTTTCAGTAGAGAAGAAACATGTTTGAGAGAAACATGAAACAGTAGAACAAGTTCATAAAACTCTTTTAAAAAAAGCACATCTCATATTTTATTCATGGGTTCAGGTAAATAAGAAAATTCACATTTACCTGTAGTCGTCTCTTTATTTACACTGCTTTATTGGTGATAAGTCATTTGTTTAAACGCACTCTTTTTGAATCGTTTCCATACATTTGTTCTTCATTCACAGAAAAAAAGATCTTATGACCAAAATAAATAAATAAATAAATATAAAATTAAATACTATTTTAAAAACAGGGTCAGAAAAATAAATGTGACATTACCCCTTTAAGGAGCCTTTTTGCCCCCTGGCAAAAAAATATTTATCTGAAACTACAAGTACTGTATTTTTATTGATCAAAATGACCCCAGGATCAGGGAAAAATGCCTCAAGAAGCTAAAATGTAACTCAGATTAGCGATGGATTAAAAATGCCATCATGGCTTTTCGCTGTATTATGACATTCTTATTGGTTAGATTAAGGAAACGACAATTTATTTTGTCAACTTCTTTTAGCCATGTGTTCAGAGCTTTAAACCATGACAGAAACTTGACAGAAAGCCTGGAAAAAATGTGAAAAAAAAGAAAAAAAAGATAGTATTTGGACCCTTAAAATAGTGATTTTTTTTCCCCTTAATCGCAAAGAAAGCATACTGGAGGACGGAAACTTGAGAGCAGAGATAGTAATACTCATAATGATGGCCTTACACCCTTTACATCTGGATGACCACAAATAAATCAATAAATATTTTATGAAACTTTTTTCAAAATTTCTAGCTGTTCTTGCAGTGAATTTGATGCAAAATAATTCCCCATTAAAGTTGGTTAAACTTTTTTTAAAATAAAACAAATGAATACTGTACTAATTTGAAAAAAGAAAAAAAATGTTTTAGGTTAGTAAAGGACTTAAAATTAATATTTAGAAATAATCTATTTCACTCCAATATCGATTTTTGGAGCAAAAACCAGATCTTTGTTGCATTTTTCTGTGAGCTTTGAGAAAAGCAATAATCTTATTTAGCTCCAGATAAAAAAAGTAAAATAAAAGTCCAACTACAGGTCCAACATCTTTAATTTTTGTCTGCTATCTGTTCATTTATTCAAATGCTTGACTAATTGCAAAAAAACCCCAAAACAAGTATGTCTATACAGATGGGTGGTTCTGTATAGACATACTAAATCAACTGAAAACAACAAGCTTTTCATAGACATGACAAAATGTGGTAAAACTTTTACACCTGAGGTATTTCAGTCACAGAAAAACTGAGGAGAAGCTTGAACAAAATTGTAAAAAGGTGATCTTTGTAGTGAACTGATGCTTTGATATGCATGTGTTGTGAGTAAACATGAGGTAATAGACACTAAAGCAGCTCAACCGCTAACATTTGTGTAATCAGATAAAATCAAGTTTGCAAAAGCCTTCAAACCATAAAGCAGAGAGATATTTTCCCCTTTTCAGCCGTCTGCTTTGAGGCTCTTTGAGTATGGACTGACTTGGGAGCAGTCTACAGCTCCGTCAGCTCGTCGAACACGGAAAAAACGGTCAGTGTGGTGCATGGAGACTGACTGCTGATCATCTCATTCTCAGTCAGGAAACGTAGCGGTCATACTGACACACTTCAGGATCTGTACTCTCTGTCAATTAACTGCCATTCAGAAAGCAATCAATTCTGATCAGAAAATGCAAGGAAAAACTAATGGGAGCACCACATGCAAATAACATGACGCTTTTATCGTGAAAATATTGAGTCTACTGCTGGTTTATGTGCATATCACCTTACTATTTCATCGGAAAATAAATCTTTCTGCTTCTTTCCCCTTTATGTAGAAAAAGATGTCAGATCTAGCGAAATGGTGTTTGACTATTTTGAAATGACAAAAACCTGTGGAGCTCCTTAGTTACTTTACTTTCAAGCAAATTTGATGGAGAAGAAAAACATTTACTTTTTTTTCCCGGGAACTTTATTTTTAAGTCTTTATTTTGAGTGGCAAGTAAAATGTTGACGATTTAGTGATTCCTTCAGTTTCAACGCCTTCAGCTTTCGTGAATCACGTTCTCTGGAAATCTGTACCTCCGCCGTCTTATCATGGTGTCAAATACTGTGATCCGTGAGAATCCCCTCTGAGATACACACAAGGTGTGTTTTTGGTGTTGATACATCAATGCTGCAGCTGCTGCTGCTGCAATATTAAACGCTGGCAGCGTACATCATATTATGTAGCATTGTCTTTTGAAGGGATGACAGGGTCCTTATGAACCTGCAGCAGTGGAAGTCAGCTAAATTAAACACATCTATAAATAAAAATACCTCATATTTATTAGTTTATGTTGACTTTTGTGTACCGTTTCAGTCACAATCAAATTTATCTGGAAATCTTTAGGCAGTGAAACAAATAAATAAGATCTAACTAACTGAAATGGAAACAACATTTACTATATGATATTCAAGTCGTGATGGTATAAGATCCTGACATGACAAAAGAACAGTCTGATCATTTCTGACTTCAACAACTTTCTTTGAAAACATTTATTTGACTCTTTTTAATTGACCCTTTTTAATTCAGTAAATTAAAAATCAAGGCAAGAATAAAACATAAAGACAGCATTTAAAGATTTAAGACACCTAAGGGAACTCTGAGACAAACAGACTTGGCTTTTTTTTTTTTTATTCTTCAATGACGATAGCAGAGTACTTGAATCACGCTGAAGCTGACAAATAGATGCAGGACACAAAAATGGTGTTACATAAAGAGAGTCAAAGTGTTTTGATCAAAATGTCTGTAAAACTCTCCTACTTTCTTCAGGTCTTACCAGCGAGCCACTTGGCTCGTATAATCTTCAGTGGTGCTGGGTAAGTTCCTTTCCGTTTCCTTCTCAAAGTCTCCTCCCCTTGTCCCGCCTCTGTTTGCCCTGCCCTTGTGTTTCGGCGACCACGGCCAGCTCTGATCTTTTTGCTCCCGCAGCCAACGCCTCTCCTCACGTCTCTTCAACCGCACCTCCTGATGCTCCCTCTGTCGGGTGAACTGGAACCGCTGGAGGAACAGGTCCTTTGCATATTCATACAGCTGCACGTCCAGGAAGTTGAGGTCTTCAATGCGTTTGCGCACGAGCTCGCTGAGGTCCACGTTGGCGGCTCTCGTGCTGTTGATCTGCGTGAAGGCAGAGATGAACCGCAGGCTGAACGTCCGCTCAAACATGTACTGCGTCTTGCGCTGAAACTCTGTCAGGCCATAAAAAGCCATGTTCTTCAAGTTGCTCATGGCGCTGCTTAAAAGGATGTGGTTGCGCTGGCTCTCGTTCATGGAGGACAGGTTGTAGCAACCAACCAGACTTAAGTCAGCCAGCATGCGGACCTGGCGGTTACTGGCCAGGTTTGATGGGCAGTTCATGAACTCTGTCAGCGTGACACCGGACCAGTCGTCACCGCTGTAGCAAATGGGCAGCTCATCCTGCGTGGGCGAGCGCCCGTCACACATATGAAGGGCAGTCTTCCATGTGGCTCCTCTCTGGACGTGCTTCCACTCACTCAGGTAGCGGGAGACCGGGTCTCGCAGCATGGTGATGTAGTAGAAGTTCCTGCAGACAAAACAAACAGTCAGAGAGCTGTGAGGGCATCACTGTCACAGAGGTCTGCTCTGCACTGGAGTTCAGCCTCTGCATGAAACCTCAAATCTGAACGCTATTTGGAAAACCAAAAGTCTCATTAATACGATGACTAACTCCAAAGAATTTTCTGTTTTTAACACATTCTTGTGGCTTTTTTCTGATGATGGAGGACATGTAAAAGAAATTAAGCTCACATTTGTTTGTCTGACTGTGTATTTATTCAAAGCATTATAAATCAGGAGCAGACAAACAAAAAAGGCCATTTGAAAAAGAGCTTATTTGCTGGGAGGGCCACAAGCTCCCTGCTCTGCTCCATTCCGATGCATCTGAAGATCACCAGATCCATGTATGTCTTTGTTTTCCTCGTCCGACCTGACATCTGGCTCAAAACTGTACGGCTGTTGCACCAGTAATGTTAGGTTTGGGCTGTGAGGGGATGTAAAAGAGCAGGAGAATGCGTAAACAAAGAGCTCTCAGCAACGGGGAGGGAAAGGAGGGCGGCCCTCCTCCGCAGCAAATGTCCTGCCCACAACATGTATTTCTAATAATCCCACTCTGCAGAAACTGTGCTCTAGAAAACGACACAGGCTTTTTAGAATGTTGATTTAAAAACGGCAGGATCTTAATTAAAAAACCATTGGCAATGATTTTACAACAAATCCAAAGATGATCTGAGTAGGTCTTTAAATACATTCTTTGCAATACCTTTTGTACAAAGAATTAACAAGTGTTTCTTTCACTGCAGAAACTGAGCGTTTGGACTATCATGTGAACCATGATAGCATATCAATATTTACCTCGGCCATTAAGGTCATGTCAGTCCCAAACGCATCACCTCCAAGTTTGCAAAAATATGTCTTTTGTCTTTTCAGAGTCAGAATGTCAAAGAAGCTTTAATTTGAAAGGTTTAAAACACCGTACATACATCATATAAGATCCAAAAATACAAAGAACAGAACCTTGCACTAGTAAAGCAGCAAACTATACGGAGATTCAAATGATGTGGATGTAGACCGTTTTTATGCTACAATAAATCTCAACATCAGTTAATGCACAAATCCAACAAGTCATATTTAAATATTTAAAAGTAAGAAGTATGTCATGAAAAGCATCCATTTTTACTCTGCAGATGCTGACCTTCCATGATGGCATTTATTTTGATCCAAAACAGAATGGTCAGGTGTTTGTCAGGAACACTTGCCCCACAGTGTAGTTCTTTGTGTTTGTCTTGTAAATATTTGAGAATGCAAACACCACTAGAGAGCAGCACATGCAGCTGGAGAGCGCCACGCTCCTCAACTCTAAAGCTGTCGCCGGGAAAAGCTTTGACGAAGAATCTCAGAAAACTAAAACTTGCAGCGTGTCTTGCAACATGCAGCCTCCCATGTTTGTTTGAACTGACAGAGATACAAGAAAGCAGATGTGGAGAAATGTCTCAAATGCATTTTCTATGGCATCACATCAGCAACATTTTACTAAACAAATAAAACAACAATTCTTGAGGTGTGAGAGTTAATAAAATCGATTTTTGTCACTGATGAGAATGTTTTCCAGAAGGAACACAAGGAGCTGTGATTAAAAAGAAAGCTGCAAGCAGCAGCAACATGCTGGAGTTGCTGGCTGGGGATCCATCCTCATTAGACTGGGGGACGGACAGACAACTGTTGTTGGAGAGCACTCCACAGCCTAAAGGTCAGCTTTGCGAACCATCAGTGTCAAAATGCATCAGGATCAGCAGCTCTGCAGAACTGTCTTCAGCAGGCTTTCCCTGAGTGATACAGATGGCTGTCCAAATGGGATGGGACATTCACCCCCTGCAATCTCTTTGTTGTTACTAATTTAAGCTTTACATTTACTTCACTTCTAAAGAGGAAAGAAATAACATTCCAAAAAAGTTTTACAGTTGCTTCTAGAACAAATGCTTGGTTTATCTTTGGCAAACAAAGCCACAAATCTTGGCCAAGATTTTGTACAACTTTTTAATTTTTTTTTCACGGACACTTGCTCTGCAAAGCCTGGTTTATCATGGATCAATAATGGATAGGAGGAATCTTGCAGCTCATTTTGTCCTGGAATACCCCTCACTAAAGGAGCACAACTAAAAACAACGGCCATTTACTGGGGAGGAATTTTAAAATATGGATAAAATGGATGCTCCGGCAGAGCGGAGAGGTGAAGCTTAGGGGGAAGATGAAGAGACATGTCATTGGGCTAAATGTCATTTAAAAAGATGCCAATAATGCATCTGTAAGGGACCAATAAGTGTGGGTGTAAAATGTTTGACAGATGAAAAATAAAAAATGTATTAGAACAACAACCAACAACAAGATCAGAGTTTTAAGAAATTACTGAAGAAATAAAGAGGAAAATCTATATATACTTACTTCCTTGGCTTAAAATATCATTAAATTGCTCTTATATATATGTATTTATATTTATCAATCCATACATCCTATACTGTGCAAGCAGAGTTGTGCAGCTACCAGTGACTTATGGAGATGTTTAATAAAGACTAAAGAGATTCCAAACAGGTCATACTGTGTTTTTTAGGGGAAAGTGTAAAGAAATAGTCTAAAAAAAACCAAACAGTATTTTTTTTTATAAAAAGAACTGACAAGAATGTATCTTAAAGGCATTGAAACCTCGAACCAAAACTGTTGGATGTTTGTGAGTAGGAAGAGCAGCTCTAACTGTTTGTTATCCTCATGTTGACACTATATTAGTCCAGACCCCCTTTTTGGGGAGAAGGCCATTTTATCAATAATGTTTTTGAAATAATTAAAAATAGTACTACTAAAAAGTAGTGCTTGGCTTGAAAAACAACAGTTTTTTTAGAACATAATTCTCTTCTTAGGTTTTTTTTAGGTCATTTTTTTCTAGCTAAACTCCTGTCCAAAATAATGTGTGGACACCTAACCACTTCCCAAGATAACATTTAAAAAAACACATTTCTACTTTATAATCAGAACATCAGACACTCAGATGCTAGTTCTCACTGTTCACCAATATGTTGAGGTATCAGCTTATTAGCGCCAAAAGGAATCTTATCTGCAAAAGGTATTCGTGTTTTTCTTTGATGCAAACGCTATAAATCTTTCATTCTTGCCTGAGAATCGAGTCCTTCCACCAACAGGAAATGAATTAAAGTCAGCAAATGAACCAAGCTTTCTTTCTGATTAAATGCTTGGATGGTTGGGAAAACTCAAATGCACTATCCAGCCTTCTTTCACTCATTATAAAGCGCTAATTCAGTGTTCCACTACTAGAACACTAAAAGCATGTTTCAACTGCTGAATTCTGAATTTCTATATACTGACTTAAACTAGACTAAGAGGGGAAAGTCCTGGCAAAAGGCCAAAAATACAAATATTTCCAATTTATTTCTGAAACTCTCCATTCCTTTTGCATGCAGTGTTGGTTATAGACATTGATCCTCTTCTCAAATGTTTGATATTTGCAAAGATTTGCTTCTGCAACTATATCTTTCTCCTGATTGCTACACACTAACCCACAGGCTGGGGTGTCAGCTCCGCTTTTACGTAAATGACTGACAGTCCCAGTATTTAACATGCAATACTGGCTTGGCTAAACAAATTAAAAATCGGTGCCCCTCTTTGCAATAAATGACACGATACATCCTCTAAACCCATCATTAAGATAGACAATTCACCTTGTTTTATTATGTCACTGTAAGATGCTTGACTTCCAATTACATGTAATTAGTTCCACTGAAACCATTTCAGCCCTCTGCTTTCCCTTAATTATAGGCTGCTAAAAGCAACAGCATACTTTTAGTCAGAGCTTATGTTATTTCAATGAAGATACACGTTAAAATCGGTCATGGTGGGCTCTGGATGATAATTAAGATGCTTGACATTAACCCTATGTAACCATTTGTATTATATTTGAAACATGCATTTCTGAGACCTCTTTCTCATTGGCATAGTCAAAACCTTTCTTAAAAACCCATTGTATATAACTTGGTCCGTGTTTTCTGCCCTATTATTCATCCTCAGTTCACTAGAGGCAGCAGAAGGGCTTTTCCTGCTCATTTCAAAATGGCTGCTTCCATGAAATCTCTGTATCACTTTTGGCGGAAGTTTTGCTATTTTTTTAAGCTTTATGGCAAAATTAACTAATCTGTTGTTATTTATTCTTTTAAATGACTACCTGTTGTATTGAAAGAATGCAAATATGTGTTATTTAATTCTTTATTATTCAGTTTCACCGTGTGTACAATGTGTGTATCAAATTTGAGACAGTGGGTAAAAAAGGGGCTGTTTTTCTCAACACACCAATGCCAATATCGATCTAAAAATAACATTGTTGTGAATAAATTTCACATAATCTATCATCATCTATGTCTCATGAAATGTAGATTTCCACATAGGGATTATTAAACATTTTAATTCACTCAAAAAAAAACAAAAAACAGAACTTTGCCAATTAATTGATGTAATTGATGTAGTGGGCTTTACTGGGTTAAAAGCTTTGCAAAGACTGTCAGAAGTCATCAAGAACAGCAGTGTGATTTCAGCACATAGAAGTGAAAATATATGTATAAAAAAAACCAAAAACGTTCCATAGCAAAAAAATAAATAAAAAAAGAAAAGCAGGATTTCTTGCATAACTGCTACGTTAAATATTTGTACATTTTTCATGTGAATATGTGGCCTTATAATAGTAAGGCACAATAAATGTATGTCAGTTTTAATGAGAACTTGTTCATAACAACCTGTCAAAGTATGATTTCCTGGAAATTGTATTCCAGCAGTGCTAGAGTCACTTAAACTAACAGAAAATAAATTGCAACATTAGCATGTGTTTTTTCAAACTGAAAGTATATAATGAATGGAGAAGAATGTATATAGGAGACACAGTACAGAGAAGCACTTGAGTGAACTACTCCTGTAATTTATCACCTCTCTGGAGTCGAGCCCTTTTCTGGACTTTGTTTCTCCTCCATGTCTTTCAGACATTAGAGCTCCCTCTGGATCCATAACCTTTTCTTAAGGGTTGTCACATTAATCACGCTGCTGATTCCACTTGTCAGTCTCCTTTTTATATAGTATGTGTTGTGTTCTTCTTTTGACGGACTTTGTGTTGTCTTCACTACTCCTAGCTTGAAGCATTATATATAAGAAGACATTACTCTCCTCGTCCTTGGTTTTACAACCTCTTCTCCTGACATTCCTCATCTGTGCTGATAAAAGTTGAGGAGGCTAAAGGCAAAACACTGATCAGCTCTTTTTTTAAACAGATAATTTCAGTTTGATGTCATTTTGTAAGGGTTTGGAGCAAAAAGAAAAAGAAAAAAATGTTTCTGCTGAGCGGTCAAGGACAATGGGGGGTGTTTGGAAGAAAGCACAGTGAGTGTGTCTTTCCTCATGACGGTTCAAAAAAGTTCATAGACAAAAATAAAATACCATGCAGCAACAGCATTCACATTTATCCTACAATACTAAATATAATTTCAGAGAAATGGTAGTACTTCTGACATTGCTGAAGAAATGTTTTCAGCTTTTGACTTCAACCAGTGTTGAAGGAAAAAGGATGTTTATGTAAAGAATGCAAAAATGATGTGTACTAAAGTACAAGAACATTTGTATTGGCAAAATATGTCTTTAATCACAAGTTAAAATAAGCATAAACCAGAACTTCTTAATTTCTTAATCTCATTGTGAGCGAATGTACAGGTTTTAAATTGACTGTAATTTGTTTTCATGCTCTGGTCCCATGAAGTAACCCTAAACTGTAGAAGAGAACTGAACTAAGTGACCCAAGATTTTGGTCTCATGTTCGAAACATTTGATTAAGAGATTTTGTTTAGCACACTTTCAAATCCGTGGGGTGTGGCCTTCCAACAAGCTCACTCTTGATTAGCGAGAGTTGTTGCCATAGAAATGTTGACTCAGACCGATTCGGACTAATCACTGCTTACTTACGACGTCTGGCTCCAACATGGCAATGTCCGTATTGTTAAAAACAGCAACTTAATTGACTTCATTTAATTGGAGCCGGAAGTTTCTATGGATGACGTTACACTCACTCGGTCTAGTTCTCATATGCAGTCAGTAACTCAGACCAACTCGGTCTACTCACCGCTTACTGACAATTTCTGGTCCTAACATGGCAACGTCCACTTTGCAAAAAATGGCGACTGAATTGACTTCATCTTGTTGGAACTGGAAGTAAGTCATTTTCTACTTTCTATTTTCTTCTTCGGTCCAGTTCCAATAAAGAGTCAATAGAAGCATGAGCATCTGCATGCTGCAAGAGAGAGAAATTGGAGATCTCTGGCATAGTTTTTAATATGATAAAATCTTGTTGTAGTTATTTTTTTTAATTTGCGTTATGAAATTATTCTCAGGCTCAAACAGAACAAACGCATCACTCACCCTGTTTGAAGTTTTGTAATTTTTCCATTTTGATTAAATGATCTATCCATTTTATTCAGGAGCAATAACTAAAGGCCGTGTCACATTGCTGCTACGTACAATTTGCGCATTGTCCATGTATGTAATGTCAGTGTTTCATGATACATGCATGATATACGTAATTCGTTAGTGTTTAACTAAAACAAAGCATTGCGAGGGCCCACAGTGGGTGCTGACCATGGTGTTGATGTGATGTGATTTCTGCCCAGTGTCAAAGTGAAAGAGTTCAATAAAGTGCATGTTTGTTCTTTGCGTGGTTCATTTGTACTTCTTCTGTGGTTTTAACATGGCTCAATCTTGATGCAGCTGTGAAAATGTCACATAAAAGACAACAACTTTTCTTACTTTTTTCATGTGTATTAACATAAGACCTATTTTAATTTGTGCAAAATGCACAAATCGTATGTAGCTGCAGTGTGACAGGATTTTAAAACCAGTTTTGTCTTGTTAGAAAATTTGTCTGCAAGAAAATGTCTGTCATCCAAGACTTTATGTTTAAAGTACGGTTTAAAAGTATCCACTGTAAAGTACTCACTGACTTTTTGTAAACTCTGGTTTTAAATTGTGCAACAAGTATATCAAACTGTATATAAATATAATATATATATATATATATATATATATATATATATATATATATATATATATATATATATATATATATATATATATATATATTTGTCAATTCATATTGCTATGAATCACTAGGAAAAATAGCTTGATGTGGGATTGAACTAACCTCTGGAGTTTCAAGTAGTGAAGAAAACAGTCTTTCTTTGTCCAGACTGAGACCTAAAGCAGTTTTTTAAAGCTAATATATACTTTGTAGCTTTACTTTGTCAGAAAGGAAGTACTATGATAAAAGTAAAACATATCTATATAAAAGTAAATGTAATCTGTTAGTCTGGAGTACATTGCTGCAGATGTCACACTGTTTGATTTACACTTTACAGCACTTCAGTGTTGACAGTTAATACACTGACTAATGTTTCTGTGCATGAGCGTGTATGTGTGTGTGCATAGCATGCACGCTCTTTAGATGTGTCAGCAGTATTAAATTATGGTGGATGGCATTAAAGGTGTTATTCTCAGGAGGTGAGAAGCAGGAGGTGCTGAATGTTGTAAACGCCACTAACAGGTCTAAAGAGGAGGCAGGTTCTGTTGTCCTCAAGGGGCAACATGATGCGAGCAGTACAGCTGACGATAGATCCTGTCAGCCCTGAGCAGTAACCAGACGGCTCAGATGGAAGTGGAACCTCAAACTACCCAGGATTCTCAGAGTTAAGGACAGACACTAGGAGGGCTCCTCTTTAAAATGTCTTGAATAATGACAATAGCCACCCAGAAAGGTTTCTGTAAACCTGACTTAAAGTTCCAGTAGTAGAAATTCACTTCTAAGTTGTGGGTGGGACCTTTGGCAGAGAGCGACCCCGTCCCCTTTCCACTCACCATCGCTGAAAGCTCAGAGAGCTTGAGATGAAGCTCAGTGTATTTTCTGTCAGAAAAGCACTCTATTTTACACTTATTTACAACATTACTCAAAAACAAATACTCAGAAATGCAATGCTGAGCTTAATTTCTTAATATATGTCATCTATTATCAGAAAAATGCAGCAAGAACATGTTAAAAACACCCAAAATGATATTGGATATAGTTGAAATATATAATAACATATTATAATAATATATTATTTGTCTATTCATATTGAAATAAACCACCAAGGGAAAATTAGCTCAATATGCAACTGGACTAACCTCTGGAGTTTCAAGAATTAAAGAACCTACAAATAAATGATTAAAAATAGATGGATTGAAAAGTAGATCTGAAATAGGTAAAGTATGCAAAATAATACGCAATAAATCATTGTTACATTCAACTTTCTGCAAAACTGACCTATGCCTGGCATTTCTGTTGTGGATTAAATTGCTGAAAGCTTTAGAAAATGGTCTCTATCCAGCTTGAAATGTGTTATTTCGATATACAATGTACTCCTGGCATTGTGTCCTGTCAGAAAAAAACATTAAGATCACAGCCCTTCATATGAAATATAAATTTACAGCCTTCCAAGAAAGAAAGAAATAACCTTTAAAGTCATGTACCAGAAGCCACAGTCTTTTATTGCATTTTATCAGCCTTCCTGCTGCTTTCACCAAGGACAAAAGATGTCGAAATGAATGTCTTTATCTTTTCTGATGGAATAAAGTTTAAAACTCACCCGAGGAAAGTTTTATCTCCCCGTGAGGCTTTTTAATAAACTATAAAAAAGTAACATCATCTGAACTTTGTTTTTAAATGATCCTACTACATTTTTAAGCAATCACCATACTCTTAAATTAAGGAACCTTGCAGTTGCAGTCTCATAATAAATGAATGTTTTAGCAATAATGTAAGTGCATACAAATGGGTTGATATGCAACTCCAGGTTATACACAGGAGGAAAACGATCGTATTAATAATAAAAGTAGGGATGTCAAATTATCGCATTAATCATGATGAATAAATTATGGACAAATTAGCACTTTTTTTTAATAGTCTCATTTTTAATCTTTATCTGTTATCTATTATATAAGGGATAAAGATGTCTGGTAATATGAATTAATGGAGTACGCAGGGGCCTGACCACGTCGGACAGTTGCTTCCACAAAATCCATTTCTGATAATGGACACCTCAAAGGGTATCATCAAACATGTATAATATTAATTAAAACATGATATACAGAAACTAATACTGGTAAATCAATTATTAGGGCTTTAATCCTGTTGTTTGAAATATTTTTCACAAAAAGTGGACTATTTGGTTTGCAGTGCGAGACGTTGTCATGGTAATGGCAACAGACTTTGCTTTGCAGCAGTGAAAAAAAGGGGTATATATTCTAAAATCATAATAAGTTAAACAAAGCATCATTGTGGAGGGAAAGTTCACCTCTTACCGCTCGTTTTTGTCCAGTCACAACAAAAAAACAAAGCTCGAAGTTTAAATACCAGTAATTCAATTCCTCCAGTGTAATACCCTTGTTTCTCATTTCCTCCTTTTCTTCTTCTCTTCTTTCTTTCTCTTTTGCTGCATCCCAGTTTTCAAATGATCAAATTTTACCGAACAAGTTAAAGGAAACTTTAAAATCACTTATGTCTTTGCAACTCCTGCTATGACCACATATGTATGTGGTACAGTAAGAAAAAACGTTCCTTCTGTTTTTTCATGTATTAAATGAGAGCACTTTGGACTTCATCGTTGTTTGTTTGTTTTTTTTCTTAACTGTTATAGATTGAAAAAAATCCCCCATGGTGGTGTAAAAATAAAAGGTGGGAAGTCAGTTAAAATAAGAAAACTTATGAAAGCCACTTCTTTAGTTGTATTTTGATCTTTTATCGCGCTCCAATGTCACTAATTATAACAAAAATACCTTAAAAATTAGGATTTTCACAGCAAATACTAGTTAAGATTAAAAGTAGATTTATCACAGCAATTTTAATTAATTGCTCAAAAAAATTGCATAGACAAAAGCTTTTTTTAGAAATTTTTTAAGACAAACACCCTCAGTCTAAATAAGCATGTATTCCCGTTTAGTTTCCCTCTACCATAACTGTATTGTGGGCATTGACTTGTCTTCTCTCAATGTTGCTTCATTATTTTTATCGCAAAGGTTGGAATTAAAGACTGTGGCCTACAGTGTGCTGGCCTGCCAAGAGTTTTAATGAATCGCTCTTAATATACATACATTATAAACACTTAAATTTCTATTGAATCTCAAAATATTTTAAAGCTTAACATTGGTAATTTGTAGGGATTGACTAGCTGGGAGAAGCTGTGAAGTTTAGAAAAGATGTGAGGCAGTGTGATGGTATGGGACTGTTCAAGAACGTTTTGAATAGGTCTTTGTTAATTTCGAATTTTATCCTCTCAGTGCCTCAGGCTACAGCATGCACTTTCTACAGATTTTTTTGAAATGGCTTAACTAAGTAATTTTCCTGAAAAGCTGATCTTTGTAGAGTGATGTACCAATCTACCTACCACAAAATACTGCAGCGGTATACGTTACTCCTTACCGCCCTGACTTCTTACTATCATCAGAAGCACGTCAGAGAGTCGTTTACTATCACATCCTGTTCACGCTATGAAATCACTGTTTACAACCAACGATTCTGCACATTTTCCCATGATCCTGCTGTCTTCTCCCTTCCTCACTCTGATGCTACATATTGACGTTTTTTTTTACAGCAAAGTCATAAACTTTTCCAACATCAATAAACACAGGAAATTGTGTTTGATCCCAAATTCCCTATTAATATTTCAGTGGTGACCATCATAATCTAACCATGCTACAGGAGGAAAGTCAAACACTAAAGGTCTGTGTAAGCTGGGAGAAGCAGAGCTACTTCTTCAAGATATATTTGCATCTTTTTGGACCATCAGATGAGCAGATATTTCTAATTTCAGAGCTGATGGAGCTGTCAGACGATGAAATTTAAAAGGAGAATAGCAATGCAGGGAGTATTCTGGGAATTTTCTTCCCTTAGATACGATAGAGTGAGAATTAAATACCAGTCATCCTGTGGTCAAACTATCACAAAACCTGACTGTGATCTTTCAGATAACTGAGTGCATCAGGAGAGAGATGTGGGCGTCTGGACATCCTTGATCAAAAAGATATAAAGGTTTATGTCATTTTGCTCACATTCTCTTTCCTTTCTTTTCATTATAGTTGTAACATATTCCAGTTTGGGGCTCATTGCTCACTCATCAAGTGTGAAACTCAACGCCTGTGGCCGCCGACATACCGTGGAACATTTAGTTGCCGGTTTGACATTCAGTCTGCAGAGGCGGTTTCACCTCAACAAAAATCGTTGCATGTGAAGGCAGTTTAGCGCTCTCATTAAAAAGATGCCACACAACGTAACGCCATCCCACATTAAAAGAGTTAAGACATGTCATCACTCTCACCCCCATGACTGACATCAGCCTTGCTTTGAATTTGTGTAAAAAGGATTTAAAAAAAAACACAAATATGTTTTCTTCTGCCAATTAAGCAGCAGGTTTTGCTTCTCTCAGACTCGGCAAAGGCCATTTATTTTAACTGTTGAAAATGTCATATGAGACATGCATGAATGTGATTGCAAATAGTTATTTTTTGTGGTGCAAAAACGGGAGGACGGATCCATCTGTGACGGAGATCCTAATGAACCACAAAGCAGCGTTTAGCAATTTCTTATCAAAATATGTCATGGTGAATAAATGTAAACAATAAAAACTATTTTCTGGACATAATGCTTTTCACAGTCCACTAACAGAAGTATTTCAACTTAATTTCATTAGAAGTTATGTTTATTGACGCTGTTTTTATAGATGTTTCAAGGGCGGTGCTTAACCTTCTGATGGAAACTGCTGTCTACATCATGAGCTGAAATTCAAACAAGCCCTGCAGGAGATAATGATTTTTTCCATTTTTGCCTTCCCTCAACTTCCAAAGAGACAAGTTTCACAGCAGCAAGGTAGTCCAGACTGATGGGAACTCTTCCCTATCAGTCCACTTTATCAGTGCAGCCATTGTATCCCATCATAAATAAAAGGCGCTGAGCTGTTAGCATCTACAATGCAGTCAGGTCTTTGCTGCTCGGGCAGCTGTTAAATGGCTTTAAAGTGGAATTATACGACAACATCTTGCATTCTGCGTCTCTGGTGAGTACACGTCCTTGGCCTGTGATCACGAGGGCATTATTCAGACTGCAAGGTCCCTGCATTGCTTATATATTTTGTGCTGCCCTGATTCTCTCACACAAGATGCGAATGAGACTAGAGACATGCATTATTTGTAACCGATACCACTCCTTAATGGTGTCTGCGCTCCCCCTGGCAGCCCATAATGGACCATTTTTGAGGTTCTCTGCATCCTGCTTGGCTTTTTGATGGTGACAGAATGGGGACAGTGGGTGTCACCTGGGAAGAAACAAGAAGAACGATGGGACCTTTCATTTACTTGTCAGGAAGTTGGCATTCCTAGCACTTGACATGATGTGCATGCATGTGCTTGTACAAAGAGCAGAAGACAGAAGGGAAGAATGCCCTTCAAAAGAAAGATGCACTGTTCTGTCATGATGCAGAAACAAAGAGCAAAATGAAATGTGGGTTTCAGTGCTCCACGTACACACTTTTGGTTACTAGAAAGCTCTTCGAAAGTATTTGACTTAGGGTCGATTTTTACAAGAAAATTTATGAAATACATTAAATAAATGAACAGTTTTTTTGGATAATAAATGATAAATCATTAACTTTAAGCTAAAAATAAAGGAATCAATGAAACCTCAAAGGCATATTTTCCTTTTGTTTACAGTTTGAGGTTGCTTTAAAAACATAGACTTGAGTTTAAAATATGGGAAAAGTGAATTATTTAAAGACTAATGTGAAGGTGAGTCAAACAAACAACGGTGCAGAAAGTGCAAGAAGATGTTTTGTTTGATCTTAAAATGTTGGTTTTGACCAAACATCTTTTGAATTATGAATAATGAATTTTAACAGTTAAGTTGTAAAAACATCAAACATATTTTAACAGATAAATGTTGCAAAAATGTACAATACAATGAAATTAGGAGAATTTGTGAATGAGTTTACATTTATTCTCAAAACAGCAATACTTATAAATTATATTTAATTTTAAACGTCCTATGAACAATCTGTGATAATTCGTTTGTTCTTTTGCAAGAAGTGGTCTTTCTAAAACTATTATAGTTGGGTTTACTATTAACTTTTTATTATCTGACATAAACTTTTAAACTATGAGACATTAATTATATTATTTTTTTACCTTAGATCTTGAACTAGTACGTTGACTTTTTCAGACAAATTGACAGATGTGGTCGAATCATTCATGACTCGGAAAATTCAAAACTGAGCATTTTTATGTAAAAAGTCACAGAAATCAACCATTTGATCCAAAGTGCTTGCAGACGAAATAACTATTGAAACTGAAGTGTTTAGAATTTAAGCTCCTGAGTGCAAAGACAAGCCGGTGGGACATTTCTGACGAGGTCTCCAGGGGTCCCAGACATCAAGCAGGTCCCTGACAGCCTCTCGCTCTGAAGAACAGGCTTTCTGAGCCACACAATGAATAGTAAAAGACAAACCACAACCTTCCAAAAGAATGATAGGGAGATAGAGAGATAGATAATTGGATGGATGGATAGATTCCACAGTTTTTATGATCACTGAAACGTCAGATCTTAATTAACACTTAACAAAAATAGATGTTCATTTCATTTGGATGATAGAAAAAAAAGAAAGCTCTCTGGGCAGTTTGTCAGGTGAAAATGTCTTATTTTGCTTCACATCATCCATTTTCTATTAAACCAGTTATTTGCATGTCCTGGTTTGTAGTGCAATCCACTTTCCCAATAAAACTACACTGAAGTTTCATCCATTCAATGGCTGACGTCTAACTTTAGGGTTGTGTTGAGCAATAGTGGAAGCTTGTTTGGAACACATTATGTAAAATAAAAAAGGCTACAGTGAATGAGCTGTTTTAAAAAAGAGGGTTTTAGTAAAAAAAAGGTAAAAGTAAAAAAGTTGTAGTTTTTAACAAGGGTAAAAAAAGCAGGTAATACAAGCAGAACACTTGAACACAGTTTTCTGAACATAAGTGGATGGAGTTTGACCAAGAGAAACAACAGATTACTTTAAGAACTCTTACATGTATGTAAAAGATAAATTGATTTTTTTTTCTGGAGCAATAAATGAGGTAAAAACAATAAAAGACTGGGAAATTGTTCATAAATACAAATGCCTCATTTGGAGGCAGTAAAATATTCTGAAGAGGATCAAATTCAGAGGTTTAAAAGTCAGAGCTCTGATAAAGGTTTTGAGAGAGATAAAGAGATAAACGCCTGGGTACTGAACAGTGCAGGTGAAGTTTTCCAAATTTCTGGATTTCTTGCAAGATAATCAAGTATTAATTTTTGTTTCATAAAGTTCAGCCCACTGTTGTTTTTCCACATCAAATGAATACAAACTGAACTTTATTAGAACATTCCACAACACTGTATGGTCACTGTATGATCATTTTTGGATCAGCAGACAGCGTGTGTGTTGTCCGCTGTGGTCCACTTTTTACATCATAGTAAAATAAACTTACTGTACCTCAATCTAAAGAAGATTTGGAAATAATTTTTTAATGGTATAGGTTTGTTTGATTCGATTCTGCTTCAGACATATCGATCTGGTTGGATTGTAGGAATAGAAATACATTTGCTATTTAATTATTACACCCCTATTAGCTAGTGATCAGTAACTCAATTCTAGGGCCCTGACTGAGTATGTGTCTAGCTTCCTTTTTATTCAACAATTATATTTATCTATACATGGGCATAAAAGCTCACCATACTTAGAACACTGACAAGGAGAACAACAGTTGAAGGCACATTGTGAATTTCTCTCCCGTTTAGCAGGATTCCACACACACTTGTGGATCATCTTTGAACTGTTGTCAATTCCAGTTTGGCCAACACAACCATATCAGCAGATTTTGACTAATGTTGGGCAAAAAATATTATGCTGGCCATAAATGCCTTCAAAAGTGGTTATTTACCAATATGCCAGGCCTCTTTAAACTCAATCCATTATATTACCCACAATGCATTGGTAGGAAAGATCTGGTAGGAAAGTTTGAGTGCGATCCTGAAAATTCCACTCATGTTCAAAAAAATCTGTTCATCTGCAGAGAATGCATCAGCAAGACCCATTCATAACACAATCACATGCTAATGATGGACCACCTTATCTAGGGAAATACAGCAAACAGAAAACCTAAATGTCCCCTTGCATTTGTAAGTGACTCATTGCTGTTCTTCTGTAATCCAAAACCAATTAGACATTGTCAAATGATAGCTATGCTTCATTTACAATAATAGCTAAAATCTTCCTGACTAATTATGCTCTTTTTTAATCCATTCTTTCAAAATATATATAAATATATATATATTTATATATAGGAGATGGCATAGGAGAGAAGGCATGTACTCACATGGTTTTTGAATTAATAATAGAGCCAGAGGAGAGACACAAGTACACAGGCTGGCACTGAAAACTGTCGTAAGTGTCACATCACATAAAGCAGAGATGAAGACACTGAGAGCTGTGCATGTTGCCATGAGCCTTATGAGACTTTCCATTATCTCACACACAGACACATGAGTTTCAGCAGCTATTCTTGTTTGGACATTGTGCAAACCTGCGTCTGCATCAACCTAACCCTTTCCTTCGTCGTGTTTAACAATAATTAAATCTCTTACGTACAACTATAACATACTCAGAGAGTGACATTTCGCCCCAGTGGTCTTTGGTTCACTGGTCCCAAACAGAACAGTGATTATCTGCTTGGTAAACTAAGCAGAGCAAAAGAATTGGAGAGCAATCAAAAGGGAAGTCCTTTTTTTGCTATATGGTTTGTGAATTTTAACCAAAAAACAAGGTGCAAAGTGTATATTAAAGCTTCAGAGGTGCATAAACACTCACACAGTCGGAGAGTGGAAACTATTTTAAGTGTTGGGTTGGAAGATAATAATAAAAATAATTTTAAAAAAAGTAAAGCTCTTGGTGCAGTTTAAAGTAGTAATCCCTGAATTGCTTAAGGGATTACCTGTAAAACATATGTTCAACCAAAAATAGATTGTTAATCTGTGCTTAAAAATAATAACACATAAACCTCAACACAATGAAATGCATACAAGAGAAAAGAAACAACAAAAACAAAACAAAAAACAAAATACAAATGAGAGAGGAATAAGTAAAAGCTTAAAGACACACTCCAATGAAAATTGTGTTTTTAAAACGTTCTTGTGCTTTTTTTCTGATGATGCACAGTGGCCTTGTGGAGGAGTGTCCGCCCTGGGACTGGAAGGTCGTGAGTTAAAATCCAGAGTCATAACAATAAAGACTAAAAATGGGACCAAACACCTCCCTTCTTGATACTCAGCAATAAGGGGTTGGATTGGGAGGTTAAACCACCAAATGGTTCCCAAGCGTGGCTGCATCTGAAGGTCACAGCTCCCCCAGGGAATGGGTCAAATGTAGAGAACAAAATTCACACACCTAGGTGAGTGATAACTAATGGGACGTTAACGTCATATAAAGAAACTTAAGCTTAAAATAGTATTTCTGAATATTTCCATCAGAAACTGGTGACGTCAGACTCAAAATGCAAGAGACCAGGCTTGGTGGCAGAAACTTAAACGTGATAAAAACTGCAAAAAAAAACAAAAAAAGGATGTCAAAGCAAAGCAGATGATCTGACCATGACAAACTGAAAACCAGACACATAAAGTCTGAGGACAATCATCAGAAATGAAAACATACGTGGAGGACTGTTAACAAACATGAAGCTGAAGTGACTGGCAAATAAACCTTAAACGATGACAAAAAGTATTTTAAAAATAAATAAACTGCACAATCCTCACAATTTCTTTGATTAAATCTTTTTGAATCGGGAGCAGAGAAAAAAAATGGAGTGTGAAGAAAAACTTTTATTCTTAATTCTAACACACCTTCTTTGGGTCAATCAAAAAACGTGAAGGTTTATGTGTTTGCATGTGCATTCTTTTTGTGTCTCGTTCTTTAGTTTTCTAAAGACATTGAGGACTTTTGCAGCATTTCAAGCCTTTTTTTAAACCTGTGTTAATAAGCATGTGTTAAATGTAAAGATAACGGGATTGAAGCAGGGATTAACGGATAAACGATTCCCAAGTGAGCTATCGATTTACTGTGACAACGAGTTTGATAAGGAGATTGACTTTTTACGAGGTTTATTTGTAGAGTGTGACTATCAGGAGACTTTTAGTTCAGTTTAGCGCAAAGTCTAGTGGCATGAGGAAACAGCTGGGTTCTGTTAGAAAAGAGGGGGGATAAAATCCTCCTATCAGCACCTCTGTGCTTACTAATTAACACATTATATCTTGGATTTTCACAGCCTTTATGGGTTGCCTGGAAACCTCATCCTGACGGGAAGAAGCCATGAAAAGATTATGCCAAGAAGTACTTGGACCACGTGCATTTGTACATTTATGTACATGCATACTTGTGTTGGTTGCCTGCAGACATAAGATAATGTCAAATATTAAATGGGAAGTACAGCATTATGCTAATTTGTGGCTCTATATTTTTGTTCTGACACTCAACTTGAGAAAATCCATATTTACCCTCGGCTATGCTATCTTCTGCAAGGGTCCACATCAATTTTAAGATTTAGCCCTGGTGACTTAAAAGAAAAAAAATCTGCACTTGTGACTCCAAATATATCATCTTAGTCCAGAAGGATATCCTAAATGACTGTCACCACAGTTCTAAAAAAAAAAAAAAAGCATCACCAGAATAGTACTAGTAGCTCAAATTAATCCTGAAAGCTTAAAATTTGAAAGCAGTGAAGCTACCTAGCTAAAAATCTTATGGGGCACATGTGAAATATCAAGGTTGTAGTGAACTTGCTAAAAACATGTTTTGGCACATTTGATTCTGCGGGCATGCTGGGTATGACAGGGGGTAGCAAACACTTAAACCATGCGTAATGCTACATTCATGAAAAGTGAACATATGTACTGTATTTGTTTCCAGGTTTAAAACTATCACGTTCACGAGTTGCTACACAACGTTTTGAGTCTGTTTTCAGGCTGTGCAAAACGCATGGCAATTTAACTTGCGTTGAAAGTTAAACCCCTTGAACTTTGACTGATCAGGGACTCAGATTTGGTAGCGATGTATGATTAGCATATGATTAGTGTCCCTTTTGAATTGGAAATGCCAATCGTTTGAAAAGTGCTCATGTAGGAGAAATTAATAAATGTGGTTTGTTCCCCATCTGGAAACGTTTGGTACCATGTCTTTCGTGTATCGGAATAGAGCTTCGACATTTAGCACCAAGCCTCTTCCAACTGCAGGTTCATGAGCTAGCGTTCTCTTTAAGATGTGACCGCTCCTGTCTGCTACACTCCCAAAACCCACTGCACCTATATAGGTCGATCCCCATGCATGTGACTAAGGCTGAAAGTCGGCAGCTGTATCGTGTGGGTATTTAATGCAATAACTTTAATGATCCTGAGAAAAAATAACAATCCTCCCCATTGAGTCAGTAAGAAAATAAATAGGTTTAATAAAGGAGAAGGTTGCTTGCTTTAACTTTAGGAGTCTTACTTTTACAAGTGTGTAAACCAAACCTGAGGGGTTAGCTGGAGTCATCAGAGACAAGCCCATTGGTTGACTTCAGACTTTTGTGCTTACTAAAATGCTCTTTTAAAATAGATAGTTTTGCAACCAAATGATATTTGGATTGCAATACAAAAATACTTTAATGGCTTTATTAGTTTTAGACTAACTTTGTAGATAGATGTGAAAACGCCTCATCTCCTCTAAACTTATTTTCTAGATCTAGATCTTACTTATGTGGCTAACAAAAATTGGCACTTTGTTTATTAAGATGTCTGTTTTTTGAAATTTAAGACTGTCTAATAGGGAGAGTTTTGTTGATGAGGCAGATGATCTAACTTTAGGAAGCTCATTTAGTCTCCACTTGGCACTGACGATAAAGCCAGCGCCAATGGAGAGATTTTAACCACAGCGCTAATCCCTGCCCTGCTGAGAGTCAGCAGAAACAGAGACTGTGAATGTTTGTTTGGAATAATAGAAGCCGGAGAAAGAGATTGAGGCTTTTTCAAAACACAAGAGGAATAAAGTAAACAGTGGTGATTATAGCACTAGAAAAAACTAGATATGGGGCCGAACGCATAATTGCCAAGGATTTGAAAAGAAAAAAAGAAGACTAAAACTACATTTGATGAGCAGTGAATATGAAGAGAATCAAAACAAACTTGTGAAACTGTAAATTTCCCGTCACTCCCAATCGATCAGCGTAGGGTCCAGCCTAACAGAACTGTGATATCTGTATAAAGACCTCCACGCACAAAAGGAAGCCAGGTGGAAATGTGTGCACAAAAATCTCAACACATACAACTTTATTTAAAAAAATGACATGGTGGTGGTCAGATGTGACAACAAATTTGTGTACCATTGTGTTTCATGTCAATACTAAGTTATTTACTTATAACACAAAAGCGTTATGACTGACAATCAGTATGACAGTCTATTTATATTTTTTGATTACTGGATTTTCTGCACAATCTTTAATGAATAGGGCGCACCGAACTATAATGTGCATTAAGCGAAAAAAAGGAGCCGGAGCCGGAGTCAGTCAGATTTTATTAACAGCACTCTCAGTAATTCAAGAACTTGTTTGTAACTTGCTACATGTTAGCCACATAAGAAATGTTAGCTCCGTTAGAAGCGCTAGGGTTTTTAGAATACCCTGAAACTCCCAAGCTAGTTTGCTACACACAAAAAAAAAAAAAAACATCCAAACTTTTGCAAAGATGGATGTGTTTCCCAGAGTCAATGCTAAAATGTTTTTCCGATCATGGCTAGCTCTGCGGAGACAGTGGGTGTGTGAGTGTTAGCCTGGGGGCGGTGCTGGCAGCGCAGACTCTTCCTGGGGAGTGCTGTTCCCCCCACTTGTCTACGTCAGCTTGTGACTTGTTTTGTGGATTGGGAGGGGCTGGTGCTCAGAGAGCAAGGTTTTATGGGAATGCTTAGAGATACGTGAATGAAGCAAAATACCGATTTGGGGTTGTTTATTGTGACAAATAAACATCATAATACACTTGAAAGTTCACAAAAGCTAATTTTGCATGAAATAGACCTTTTTAAATTGGTGATGTGAGGCTCTCTAATATAAATGTTATTTGGTTATCTTGTGAAGCACCTTGTGACTTTGTCTTACTTACTTACTGGTGTTCCACCTCTGTGCAGCGCAAACCTGTTTTTTTTTTTTTCTTTTTCACCGCTGTTGTTTCCTATGACATCCGTTTCCCTCAAAGCATTTCTCGTTGAGATGAACTTTCCATGATAAATAAAGGCTGAGTGGGCATTTACACACAGCTGACGGCAGGCTGGTTTTCATAAAGAGAAGAATTAGTCAAATTCAGTTTTGAAAATCTGAATATTTTCAAGATTTTCAATTTTGGGTGTTTTAGAGGTACTTTGCAGTTGTAGTACATGGTGAAGCAGAGCCTGCACAACAATTTTAAACCAACAGGGAGCATTATTGAATAATGGCTATCTCAGAGCTGTCCTTTAGGTACAGCTGGTAACATCACAACTTGGCTCGACTAAAAAACCTGAGTCTTTTTTAGTTCATGTGAAAGATTTCATGTCTCCGCAGTCTTGTTTATGGAAGTTACTGAATTTAAGCTGCAGCAGAGTGACAAAATGGATTTCAGCACAGAAGCATGTGATGCAGCTTGTATAAAAGGATGTCACCTGTGTGGTGTGAGCACACTTAATTAATAACTAGTTCTACACACTGCTGCTTATACTATCTGCCAGTTTTCTTCTTTTCTCTTTCATTCCAGTCTCTCTCAGCTGCTGAAGGAGGCAGCTAAGGTTTTGCAAGCTTCTTGTCACGAGGAATTCAAAGGTAGCTAGCATGCAGGCTGTGCAGCGGTCCGCAGGAGGTCATACAGTATTCAGGGCATGGCCAAATTTTTACTCTCATTAAAGAACAGCTCAAGGGGAGCGTGCATTTTTAAACTAATTCTTAACACAAATTTATGTCAACCTGTTTGAAAATCTCACACCTTCCACAACAGCAGTTTTCATTTTAAATTCTAATTGTAAATCTGAAAGTAAGACTGACTGGTTGCTTTTTCTACAAAAAATAAATAAATAAAAATACACCAATTGAGAGAGAAATATGTGGTGAACTTGCAATTAATCACCACAACGGGAATTTGAAAGGGGCAATTTAAGTAAGAAATTAGTTTGATCCGATGATTAGACAAGGAAATTAAACAAAAGTACTAAATAACAAGTATGCACTAGTATGCTGTAAAAAGCAATGAACGGAAAAGCAGAGAAGTGGTCAGCTAAAAAGGAACTGTGCTTATTAAAAAGGCAATAAAACTACACTTCTTTACTTTCAAAACAAAACATGAACCTTCATAAAAAATAATAAGTAAGTAAAAAATCTTGACAATCAAAGAGTACAAAAAATGTGAAAGGAACAAAAAGAAAAAGGAAAAGGGACCTTTCAAAATAAGCAGGAAAAATAAAATCTTTGTGAGTATGACATTATTAATGTTAAACCTCCTTCTTGCTGTATGATAAAATACCAGGGCCTATCTAAAAGGTATAGAGATGAGCACAATTAAAGACCCATTCTGATAAAAAATCATGTTTTTGTGTTTTTAACATGTTCTTGTGGCATTTTTCTG
The DNA here is from genome assembly GCA_014656515.1 of Oryzias celebensis. Classification (NCBI taxonomy): domain Eukaryota; kingdom Metazoa; phylum Chordata; class Actinopteri; order Beloniformes; family Adrianichthyidae; genus Oryzias; species Oryzias celebensis. Next base: position 21,608,951 of record BNCR01000017.1, on the reverse strand, counting down.
ATGTGGAAAAAATATATAAAGAAAATTGAGCACAAAATTGCATTTCTGAGTATTTCTTCATTGAAATTGCTTTGAATCAAGAGCAGAAGAAAAAAATGCACTTTACAAAAGATCATCTTTGTGATAATAGGATGAGCGGGCCCACAAGCTCCTTGCTCCACTTAAACAGAGAGCTTTCAGCAATGGGGAAGGGGAGTGGGGCGGGGCTGCTCAACGGTCCACCCCAAAAAACAGAGGCAACTACTGCTGCTTTGTAGGAACTATGTCCTAAAAACACAGGTTTTTGATTTGGGCCAAAAACAGCATAATCATAAGAAAAAAATATCACTGGGAATGCTTTAAAAATTAAAACAATTTTGGAGTGGGCCATTAAAGATAGGAAATATTGACATCTGAAATCCCCAAACTACAGTAAAATGTTAAAAGGTCATGATGAAATGTTGAAATTTAGTGGTAAGTTGAAAGAGGAATGGATGCGTGAGGACGACCCAACAGTTTAAGAGTCATGAACTTCAAGAGACACGGCGCCCCCATATTTGAGCTCACACCACCAACACTGCTAGATTACATGGCACTCTAATAAGCTCTCTTTACGAAGATAAAGTGGAACCATTACGAAGGCTTCCGCTGCATGATGCATTTTGCTCTCATATCTTGGCTTGATCTCCTTCTTTTTTTTTTCACTGTCATGTTAACAGCCGAATAAATTATTCAGCAGAGATCGCCGCTCTTGTGTGCAGCGAGTCACAGCTTTGATCATAGATAGTGGGTTTCTGTTAGCCATTCCCATAAAAGACTCTCAGAGAGGAGTGATCAAAGCCTAATCATGTAAACATTTCCCTCCATGTAGCAGGTAACAGTTCAAAGCTTGATCTTTGTGTGACAGTATAGAAAAGTGTGTATAGACAGTTTGGACAGGGTGTTTTGCGGTTTTTTGATAAGAAAGTAAGATATAAAAATAACTTTGTAATGTGGTGTGATTGTTAATTTAAATTATTTGGTTCTGGCAAGGATTTTGGACCTAACTGAAGACAAGCACAGTCCACAGAAAGCTTTGTAATGGATTGCGCCCAGCTGCCCTCTCAGTTGTTTTCTGGCTCTGCGTAATCACAAGGTGCAAGCTGAGACTTCCACGCTGTGGCCATCAGTGAATGGCAGGCTGTATTTACAGACAGCGGACCTCTTCCGGCCATCAGATCAGCAGGCTCAAATGAAACAAGGGGTTTTTTTGAGCCTGTGATTAACGAGAGGAGAAACGTTTACTCTAATTTCTAACAGATGAAACATGCCAGACAAGGTGGAAACACTTCATAACAAAGTGCAAGAATATTTTCTCTGGTGTCACTCAGACTTTAATAACAGTTCTACAGAACATATGCTTTTCCTCTCAAGTTCTCTAGAAAGATGGAGAAATTCTCAAGCAAAGTGAAATCCATTTGTTCACAAAAGTCTTAAAAACTCTGAGCACGTGCTCACTGTGTGTAGCTTGACAGTCAGAAATGAGGAAATTAGACAATCAGAGCATAGTTTGTGGGCATCCTACAGGCACTTAGGTAACACCAGCACAGTACTTGCACCTCACTTACTCCTAGAGTGTGATATAAGTTTTTTTTCAAAACACTTTTGAACATAGACATTAGCATCCCATTAACATCCCTGTAGACAGAACAGACGCGTATACTGTGAATTAACGAGTGATTTGTGATGATTTGTTAATTATTAAGGGGCGCCAGCAGAGGCAGCAAACATTTGATCCTCTCAGGGAGACGGTGAGTTTTGGCAGCAGAGCTGTTCTCCCACATTAGGCAATTATTCATGCGGCTTTTGATGTGTGCTGTCAGACTGACGGCCCAGGCAGACATAGCGCACCTCTTTGCTCCACTGAGTCCATCAAACAAAAACCATTCAGGCTCAGTGAACCATAGCTCTGCAGAAGTTCACGGACCACCTTGTTGTCAATCCGCCACAGTTGACAGAACAATGCTCTACTTATAAAGCTCTTATGCCTAAATATCTCCAGTTGACAGTTAATATGGATGTAGTTTTTCCTTCTGAGAGACTCTTACATCAATCACATTGTGTTGTCCACATGGATGAAAACAGCGTAACCTACCTACCTTTTTAGGCTCTAAAATATGGCCTACATTTGTCACGACTTGAAAAGCTTTAAAAGTAAAATGTCCTAAAACAACTGTCGGATGTTTGGATGAAAGAGTTGGCTGCATAACGCCCGACGCTGATATCTGATTGAAGTATGACAAAGAGGAAGGACTAAAATACAGAATTTTTGAGGCAGTCTGAGAATAAAAAACAAAATTATGAAGCAAAATGCAAAGAGGTTTTTAGAAAGTTTAACAAAACAGCCCCATGTCAAGGTAATATATATGGAAAAGAATGTTGATTGGATTTACACATACTTTGGCCATAGTTCTGGAGTGTCCGTATATTTGACTCCTAATGTCCTTCACTCTGGGTCTTTCCGTGTGTTTTTTTGATCTTGTTTATCAGTTTTAGTAACCAGAGGATTAGGTTACCCTAAAGGTATGGTTACTTCATGGAATTCATGTATCTCCACATTGGTATATACTGTGACAGAGCAACTGAAAAACAAGTGCAGGATAAAAAAAAACAACGTTGGAGTTCTGGACTTGACTAGTAACATTGAAGAGCAGCTGTATGAAAGGGTGTCCCTGTAAGCTGATGATGGTGTCAAGACCAGCTTCTTTTGTGCATGTAAACCCATACACTGATTTAACGTTTATGTGGATGTTTTTCTTCAAAGTAAGCTTAAGCTCCAGTTTACCAAATGACCACTAGGAGATTGTTACACAAACAAGTCAAATGTAAAATGGACTGCGTTTACTACAGCCAATCATCTGTACAGCATGCTTTTGTGACGGGTGTACTAAAGATGACATTTTTTAATGTTTTTTACTATTTCATACAAAGCTACTCTTAAAAACAAGAACAAACAATGGCATAGGCATTTGACTGATAGACACGGACCAAATAGTCAACTTGACAACAGCCTTATTTAGCATTTTTAAGTAAAACCTTGCATCTGACACGTGCATCTGCACGGAGGCTGAGGGTTTCTGGGTTGCCCATTGAGGGTCACAGACAGGATTGAATCTTAAAGGGATCGCAGGTGTGTCTTGCAGTTCCCTTAAAGCTTGAATAAAAACTTCAAGAGACATCACAAAATGGAACATATTTGCTGTTTTGTGTGGGCCACATGCGCACCTCATTTTCACATGCAGACAACCCCTATCCACCTGTAAGGGCAGTCATCTGTCAGTCTGTGAAAGCCTAGGTAGTATGTTCTAAATGACTGAGATGAGGTTTGCTTGCTTTAGTGCATGCTTAACATGTATTGACCGATGATTTTCAGCGTTCTCTACACAGCATTAAGTGCTCTGACCAACATGCTTTTTTGTCTGCAAACATTTGTTCAAGGATGTGTCCATAAAACCTGTTAGTGAAACTCAGCTCCTCGTTTTCAGGTGTTTGAAACCACACACGTGTCGTCGTGTTGGCTGATTCCTTTCACGATGCAATTAACTGGGCCACCGACCTCTTGTTTTGTAAATGGAATTTTATTGATTGTAAGAAAAGTCTAGCAGGGTTTAAATGGCCTCTTTCTCTCCACTTCTCACTTTCAGCTTTTTCAAGGCTCTGCAATTGTGAAATGGAGCCTTTGAAATCAATCCGTACCAAAGTCAGTTGTTCCCCTTTATCGCTAAAATCCCCTGTGTTATTGCAAAGTAGGAAAGTGGTTTCATTATCGAAAGCCAGCGCAGTGCGTGATAACTGTGTTCAATCCAACAACATAATTAACATATGAGATTTCTGTGAATGGGAGCTTCTTTCATCAAATGAGAGGAAATGAGGAGAACTTTCATCACTTTCTATATTGCGTGGCCAGACAAAATATGTACTTCATATATTTAATTAGTGCTATGGCAGAGTTTTTAATGACGTTTTGAATGTTTTATTCTTGTGGCTTTATAGGAAGAAGGAAAATCATTTAATATCCAAGATAAAGCTATAAAAATATTAAATTAACTGAGGCTCAGCTTTGCAAAATAAATGCACTAAACAAAAGCCAGACTAGCAAAGCAAAAGTGAACAATTTGACACGTGAATTACAAAACACAAAACAGCATTAGGATGAGCAACTGAAAGTGAAAAAAATGTACAATCCTAGTCATTCCTGTAACTGAAGGTTGGAGTTTATTTAAGAACGTATTAGTTAAAAATAATAATAATAATAATGCAGTGACTGTGGTGCAGAGGTAGAGCAGTCAACTTTTGATCAGGAGGTTGTAAGTTCAATTCCCACCTTGCCCACCCAAGTGTTGAAGTGTCCTTGGGCAAGACACTGAATCCTACTTTTGTCCTGGTTCTTATAAGTAGGAGCCATTCTGACTGTGTGGATGGGTGGAGGGGGCTTGGTAGTGACATACGGGTAGCGTCTTTATTAATACACAGAAGGATCAATTTAAACCTTATTCATGGACGGAAAAAATAAAACTTTTCAGTTTGTGCCCGACCAGAATTATACAACACTAAGTCTTTTACATATAGAATAGAGCTGTGAAAGAAAAAGTCTGGAGGAAGATTCAGTAGATTTACTTCAACAAGCCACTTCCAACTGTATATGTACTAGTATTTGGTAACGATAGTCCAGTGTAACCCAGAATGTTAAAAGCTCGTTCAAAAAAGAATGTGCTGCACATGCTCAGTGTGTACGTAGCTTTAAACGCTTTGGGGCTTCTATGAAGGTAATAAAGTTGTTATGAATTTCCAGTGGAGGTAAAAACCAGGAGTAAGAAGACTTAAACAGGTCAGATGATTCCAAGGTTTTAATCAAAACCAAACATAAAGACCAAATACAAAAGACGCTTTGACACTAAACACAGAAAAAAAACTTTCTTAAATAATGAGACCAAATGAGATAATTTCAGGCAGCTTTGACCACCTCATGAGAAGCCAAAGACAACCTGCAATGAAGAGAACCTAAACAAAAAATACAAAACTAGTGGGCAAAGCCTTACCAAAAGTGCTATAAGTATGCACATTTACCATAAAAAAATCACAAGTGCAGCCAATACAAAGGTTTACTTAGGTTTACTTTGAATAAAAAATGATTGAAAATGTTGTTTTCACACTCTATATGCTGTCCTGTTTAGAATTATTTTTGTGACATAAATATAGAATGGTGAAGTATCTGTTTAAATAATTAAAAAAAAGCTAAACATAAGCATCTCTTTAAATCTCAAAAAATGGAACCAAAACCCTTTCATGTCACATGTTTGTTGTCATACCAGTAAACCAGCTCAAAAATTCCAAATGAAAGGGTTGCCACACTCCAACACTGGTCAAGATGAGACTGCAACTCTGAAATCTCATTTCTGTGGCTAAAGCTAACATACTGTATATTGCATCATCATATAAGAGTGTATCTTTTATGATGCAACCAAAAACATGTTGCTATTTTTTCATGTGTTGTTATAGCAACAGATTTTTTTTTTTTTTAGTTCTCAGTGGGAGAGCGCAGTTTTCCGTCATCAGACCAGTTCTCTGTCACTGGTGTGGTGCAGTATGACACACAGAGAGGTTCTCGTTTTAGACACCGCTGCCACATGATGGACACGCATCTCCATGTGGTTTGACTGATTAAAGAAGCTGTCTAATACAGCAGACATCCAGCAAGGTTAATAAAGAAAATAATAAATCTGGACTGTCCTGGAATGAAATACAAAGTAAAAGAAATTGGTAAAAAAATTAGAGTAAAATTCCGACTTTCTTGGGGGAATCAGAATTCTGCAACTTCAATCTGATCTTTTGTATCCGTCCTTTCTTGGATGTAAATATGCAAGGACATGGAAAGAAGCACATCTTAAAAGAAACATCCATATATAAAATGTGGTTTGTTTTTCCTTTTGATATCTCCCTTAAGAGGTCACCACTGTGCATAATCCCCTGATTCACTCATGTAATGTGGCCTCAGTTTTAGGACAAATACAGTTCCTGACCCAACCCTCTGCAAGAAAGACCACTGTAGCCATTCTATGATTGCAGCATTTAGCCCTGCACTGATGTATTCATGTTTTTGATCCATGTAAATTGTACAGAAAACATCTTTTATTGATATAAATTGCATTTTTTATCCCATAAATTGTATTTTCTCTTATAAAATGACATATTTCATGCATGCAAAGCTCTTAATTTACCAGTCAATCTTCGTTTCATTACCCGCCTATGGTCACAAACTCTGGGTCAGGACCAAACGAACAAGGTTCTTTGCTTTGACTGCTGCCCCCACGACCCAGTCCCGAATTAAGTCAATGTACAGACGCGATCAGAGAATCTGCAGTGCGATTTGAGCGTCGGACGCAATGGTCTGGTGGCAGCTCGTTTTTGCTGCACAAGTTCAAATATCTGGCTTTGACAAAGAATTCACATCACATCAACTATCAGGAACTCCGTTTGGCCCGCGATGCGCTGATTATGTCTTCAGCAGGTGGAGTCAAAGACCAAAATGGAGGAGAAGCTGATTGTTGTCCTCCTGGGATTAAAGATAGTTTACTTTTTTGTGTGGGGACAATGACAAAAAGGTCTTCTTATTTAATTCTTTTTTTCTTCTTTCCTCCTTAAATTATTGTGAGATATCAAGTCATCAAACTGGGTCACAGAGATGGAAGTACCACTGAAAGTGGTCGACGTTGAGCTCCTGCAGTAGATGGTGAACCTCACTTATGTGTTTATCAATGCCTTCGTGGAGCTCTTCAAAATAAATAAACATACAGTCAATGTTTCCATGCAGCACATTTGCTGCATGTCAATCAGAGGTGGAGCATGCAAATTCACCATGCGAAATGCTTTTGTGTGAATGCAGCATCAGAGTCTTAAGGTTCAGTTTGAGTATCGGGACTTCTCCTTTCTTAAAGCGTTTCACCGCTCATTCAAGTGGCTTCATCAGCCTTATGGCACTTCCCCAAGTCTAATCCTATCATCTGGCAAAGCAGAGGGACCAGAAGGGATTTTGTGGTTGGGCATTTGTTTTGGCAAATGCCCTTTTTGTTTCTCTGTGGGGTAATTGCCATGTAATATCTATGAGCAAAGAAGAGGCGACTTTTGATTTAACCTTAAAGCGTTCCGTTTCACCCGTTTCTCTTTGGAAAATCACATTAAAGGCAGCAGATCTTTTTCTTGTTAATCTCATCCACTTTCTGCACAACAATCTCAAAAACTATTACATTACTGATGCCATACATGGAGATTTGGGATGTTTACACATTTCAATCTCTTAAGATTTGTGTTTGTTTATGCCATTATCTTTGGAAAACCTGAGTTCAGGTCCATTGAGGACTCAAGTGTTCCTCTATTCAGCATTTTTTCTTTCCTGTTTACAAACTTGTAATTGCAGGAGGACATTTTTAGATCATTTTTGGAAATGTTACAATGATCTGAACTTCACGTTAGCTTGTACAGGATGCATTTAAAAAGAAGGAACTGGTCTTTAAAGTGGCTCAATTATCTTGTGATGTGAGCTAGCAGTTCCTGTGCAGGTAATCAATATTCATTCAGAGGTATCTCTGCGTTCACACACCGTGGAGGCGCATTCACTCTTGCAGTGTGGTTGGAGCACAGGTTCATGTTTCCACGTGTGATTGTTTTATGATTAAGTTACTGCAGCGACAGCACAATGGCTCACATCTGAAACTGAGCTTGAAAGCCAGAGAAGAAAAGATCGTCTGAGTTCTGAGAGGGAAATACATCCTCTCATCATTCACAAAAGCAAAAACTTGAAACAACATCTTTGCTTTGGACATTTCCATGCATGTCACAGCAAACGTATGGGCTCACACAAGAATGAGAAAGCCAAGCTTCCCATTACAATCCAATTTCAGAGCTAAAGAATGGGATGAGCCTTTGAAGACCTGTGTTATCCATGCTGGAATGTTTCACTATCAGTTAACAAGAGATGTGAGCGATCCATCAAAACACATTTCTACGACGTAAGTGAAGCAAGATTGATATAAATCACCTAAGCTTGAATTATTCAGACTCATCATGTTGAAATCAAGATTTCTGGCTTTTTATAATACACCACAGGGACTCTGATGATCCACGATAGGCGACAAAGGTAAATATTTAATGCATCGATTATCTTCTCGTATAGTTTTTATCGCACCTTAGGCATGTGCCGTTTTCTGTGACTCATCAACGGATGGAATACAAATTGAACATGGCTTGTTCTGAACTTCCATCCATTTTCTTAACTGGGGCCATGGGGTTGCCAGAGCTTGTCCCGGCTACTGTTGGGTGAAATCCGGATGCATCCTGGACAGGTGTCCAGCCTGTTGCAGGAGCAAATGCGCCAGCTATGACGGCACCCGCGACTCTCTATCTTCCGACCACCCAGAAGTCCAGGGCAAGCGAGCAAGACAGAGAGCCGCTGTACTATAACAAACACAACGTAAATGTTTTTAATGGCAGGAAATGCAGATTAGGGGTGTAACGATTAATCAGTGAATAGATTTTTCCAACCAGATCGATCTGTCTGAGGCAACTTTTTAATCAAATCAAATCAACCTAAACCATTATACAATTGTTTCAAAATTGAATAAATTGATGATAAATGATCTTGGAAAATACAATTCAGATTTAGGCACGGTAAGTTTATTTTAAAATAACTTAAAAATGACCAAGTGCCATCAGAGCGGACAACAGACATGTGATGCAGCAACAACTGATCAACCATCATTACAGTCCATTGTATGGAGACACTTAGAATTTAGCAAAGACGTGACCATACAGTGTTGTAATGTTCTAATATTGTTCCCTTTGGATCATTCTGATGTGGAAAAACAACAGTGGGCTAAACTTTATTAAAATAAAATGTGAATGAATTTGACATTTATTCTTGTTTACTTGTTTGTTTGTACACATATTTGATTTACACTCCAATAATAAAAAAAAAACACTTCGAAATCTGGAAAACTTCTAGGTCACACTGGATGAATTATGGGCTAAAGATGTCCTGGATCAATTTTAGGCCAGTGAATCGGATCGTTCAAAATGAAAAATATTGACTATGAATTGGATCAACAACCACAAATTATGATATGAATTAAATTATTGTTGAAATCGAATTGTTACAGCACTAATGCAGATAAATACAGTTGAGAATAAATCTTGCCTGTAAATAAAAATGTAGACTGGGCTTTGTGAAAAAATATTTTCATTGATTATTTTTAATTAATTATTTTTATATAAGGAAATGCACCTCCTTCTTCCTCATTTTCTTTTTCTCCTCTACTAATTGTAGCTTGTACATCTTTATCCTCACTTGTAATCTTCCTAGTGAACAACTTTTCCTGCATTGTTGTTTTTTTAATGACTTTTTCAAATATAAATTCTTTTCTTTTCTGCATGTTTTGCACTACCAATCACAATAGTGTCGGAAAACTGTATGAATCATTTATTGTTTTTCTTGTTCCGTAGCAAACTAACTAACTTCCAACTTCCACAGACATATACCAACTTGACTGCATTCCCAGGACACAAATCAAACGTATCCTGTAAGACGGGCATTTTAATGTTTGTTTGGGAAGCAACAGTATTAGCAGATAACGTGAGGGGAGAGAGGACGTAAATCCATTGACATATGCGGAAATCACATTTTGTAGTAATGACACCAAAAAAACACACAGATGCTAAAATAATTAGTAAAGTGCTGTCTGTTCACACTTTTTGTGGCATTAAGTGGCGATTTCAGCCCACTGCTGCTTTTGAATGTGTGTTAAAGCATCAAAGAACGGACAAAGCTGATCTTCCAGTCGGTACTGCGTAGTCCCGCCAGATCTTTCGCCGGATCGTACCGGCTTACTTTCAGCCAGAGTCATTGAACTTCATTTCATCTTTATTTTTTTTTTCCATGTAACTTTTTTTTTTTTTTTCCAAAATTAAATAAATGTAAAAGATTAGGTATATTTAATTGTTCATGCATAGCCTATTATATTAGCTACATTTTGTAATTTCAGTTTTCTATTGAGGCTTTACAGAGACACTGATCGTGTTGGCTAATGTTTTATTTACCCCCTCTAAACAATAAATAAAAAAATTGTCACCTAATCCACTATCTTCAAACAGACAATGGAATGGAGCCATGCGGCTTCATCAAGTGCTTTATTTACCCATATAGTAAATAAATAAACGGCTGGAATTCTGGCGAGAAAAGCTCTTGTGAGATGGAACTCCTTTAGAACAGAGACCATAGATGTCTAATCTCCCTGTGTTTGCGTTGCAGGATGTAGGCCAACTGTATACCATAATTGAGTAAAAATGAATTTCTTCAACATATTTCTCACGCTAAGTTGCATTTTTGAAACTTTAAAGTAAAATTAATTTCAAAATAAAGAATCCTACACGCTGAAAGGAATGTATTTTAAGCAGTTTGGAGATACATTTTATTCTGAGTTGAAATCTGCCTACAAGATCATAAAATGTATATTTATGACATAGAAACAAGATAGAATTGAAACTTTTCATCTCCACTCTCATCTCCTTTAACATTTGAATAATGAATGGAGGACAGGAGACAATGAACAGTCTCAGTTGGAAATTACCTGAATAAAAAAACATGTTTTCCACAATAAAAGGGTAGAAATCACTGTAAACTCTTCAGATTTCTTGGAAAGGATTTACAGCTGGACTCCTCTTTTTTATTTGATGTTTTTTAAACAAATTATTTTCAACATACACTTACATATTTTAATTTTTAATCAGAGATTTTGCACCATATAATGCTAAGTTTTTTTTTTTCTTTAGGATCCACAATCATTACAATGCAAGAAAAAAAATCAAAATCTCTACTTTACTTAATGCAAGTGTACACAGACATAAAAATAAATAACTAAAGTGACTTTTGGCAAGTAGTCCCAAAAGTCTGCATGCAGGGAAAATTATTTTCCTTCCTAATGAAATGACAAAACAAGAAAAGAATGAAGGTTAATCAAAGTCGATCTGTCAGTCCCACCAACAGTCCCTCTGCAGAAATTTTGTCCCAAAAAAAAAAATTACAGTTTTTTTTGGTTGTTTTTTTTTTTTTGTTTGTTTTTTGCTATAACAATAGCTCAAAAGATTATTGGAGTGGGTCTTTTTTTTTTCTTTTTGCTAAAGCAACTTAGATTTAGTCATTTTCTGCATTCACCGCTCTTGAGAGAAACACATCAAATGATTGAGACATTTCACATTTTCCCTTGATGCCTAAATGTTGATGGCATCTTGGTACAACCTCTGCTGTGAATAGGCACTTTATACATTTACTAAATTAACCAGAATGTATTAAAAAAAGAGCTAATCCCCGAGAGCTATATCTCAGATTCTACAAGCCACACTTAAAAATAGTTTCCTAATTGTAGTTTACAACAAAGCAGTAAGCTTAATCTGACTTAAAGAAATTTCAGCTAAAAATTTCCTCTGGGCAAAAAGGCAAAACCCTGTTCATTTTGACCATGTTTTTATTCTACTGTATTTCTTTTTTTTTTTTTTTTTTTGCAACAATGAGATTTGAGAAAGCACCATTATTTGTATACTTCTGTACCTACTTCATCCCTAATCATAATTCAGCAGCCTATGATGACAGTTTCAGGGCAAAGACAAAACTGACACAGAAGAGGTCTCTTCTCCATCACAACATGCAAATATTTAGTCTTTAGATGTTTTAGCATTTATTTTATTAAAAAATCTAAGTTGACGTCTTACACACTTAGACAAAATTGTTGGTACCCCTCAGTTAAAGAAGGAAAAACCCACAATTCTCACTGAAATAACTTGAAACTTACAAAAGTAACAATAAATAACCACGTGTGTATATAGAGGTCAAAGACAGTAACCACTTAGAAATATCCGTGCATTGTTGCTAAACAAAGAAAAATTCTGTCATGAGTCAGGACTTTAGAGGTGCTAATAGCATTGATAACAAAAAAACATTTGCTAAAGTAACGGGACTCTAAGAAAAAATTGAAACCAGAATTCTTCCACAAACTCTCCATACGAATGCACCAACAAAAATGAATAAATACATGTTCACTCTGGTCATGAATGAACACACGTTCATCGGATCATATGACAGGTACATAAATATTTATAATGTGACTGGTGGGTGAAGTATTAAACAGAACGTTTTCCTTCATGACACAGACTAGACTACAGTAGGTTACGGCCGTGTCACACTGCCTCCACGTATGTTTTGCACATACTGCTCGGATGAAAATTGGTCATACGTGAATATACGTGGAAAAGGTGAGAAAAAGTGGGGTCTGTTTCTTGAAATTTTCACAGAAGAAGCACGAATAAACCATCCAAGAACATGTAAACCCGCTCTAGTGGAGGACTTTGGGGGCAGTTTGGGGGCATAGAGATACGCATAAACGGCATAATTCTCAACCGACCAAATATTTTGAACACCTCAAATCCATATCTGCGCACATCGATAAATGACAAACAAAAGAAACATTCATGAGCTAGGTATGTCACACATCTATCACAAAAGACCAAAATCACATACTTAGACAATGCGCAAATTGTACGAAGCGGCACTTTGACACGACCTTTAGCCTGCTGTCACTTAAACTGCCAGTTGACTTCTTCTTTGTATCTTGTCTTTTTACAGACTCCATAAACTGCATATATATCCCTAATAAAAATTGCCTTGTTTTTCCAATTCTCTCTGTAGGTCTGACAGTGCAACAAGGGGCAGTTTCGTAGTGAGCAAAGAGATCTTCAAAGTAAAGCTGCTTGTAAAGCTTCTGCCCTGTTTTCTGCTGTGTTTTTGTGCGCTCATAAAATCTGAATGCCCCTTTCTGTTATGACCCATATCTTTGGCGCAGGCAACAATAAATCATCGTTTCACGAGAGGCAAACATGCAAACCGTGAAAATGGCTGTGAGTTGTTTTCCTTTTGACACATCTTCAGGTTTGTTGTGTTTTAAGGCTTTTGTCCACCTGAAGAAAACTAGGTTCCTTTCCTTAACCACAAACAAAAACCAAAGTCCAGTATGATTTTTTTTCCCTAAAAAGACAATAAAATTTTAAATATTATATTTATGTGAATACAAACACCAGAAGGAATTCATTTTCCAGAGTTAAGGTTTTTTTCACTTTTAGTTTATTGCCTAACAGAAGCTAAATTCACAGAATTGGAGATATGATCCTGGAATAATGGCTTTGATTTACTGCCATGTGCGCTTTTCTTTCCACCTTCTTGCCAGCTTGCATCTGCACTCCTCAGCCAATTACCACTGGTACTGTGCACTGCTGCAGTTCTGGAGAAGATGCGACTCCCTGCCTGCTGTGGATCAGCAGGAGGATGACAAGACTTTCTTGTGTAGCTGAGCATTCAGCTAATCCATCTCTTCATACCACATCCTTTCCTCAGACGACATGGAGGTCCCCAGTACAGCAATTGAGACCTAATGCAAAATGAGACAAATTCTCGGGGATCCCTGGTTTGATGCATGTGCTGCCAAGAGTATCTTGTCATGTCGTTTCTTGGACGGATCTTTTGTTACTTGAGTCAAGACAACGCATACATTTCCTGACATTTATCTCATTCCTTCACACCTTGTTTTATCTGCTCCTAAACCGAGAAAGAATCTCTAAATAGAAAATGTATATAAAGAGGAATGAGGACTGTCGAGATGAGCGACTGACTGTAAAGTGTTATTTGAGAAAGCTACAACGTGGACTAAAGGCTGCAGAATAAAATGATAAGATTCATATTAATGCCTTCAAGGGCATTGGGGGTACTGTACGGAGAGTGAAGTGTCCTTGAGCGACTGACCCTGCAAGTCTAATTACCACACTGATATCACAAAGCTGTATATGGCACCTTCTCTGGAAGATGCTGAGACCTCAGCATGATATTCTCCAGAGTAAAAAGTCATTTATCACCAGAGAATTTAATAATCACACCTAGACTTTAAAACATTTCATAATTTTATTGTAACTCTAACAACACTGTGGCCATTTATTGCATTTATTGTGATTTATCATAATTGTCGTGCCAATTATTTTCTCACTGTATTTAACATAAAGTTACATATGTTAGAAATGCAAAACCAGTGAAGTTGTTTTCACAAGTGCTTTTTTTTTTTTTAATAAAACAAATATTTTTTTTTAATTACAAGCAAACACAGAACTGCTAGATGCAATATAGTCAGAAACTACTGTATATTCTCATTATTCTCATTGTGCCTTTCTAATACAAGTAAACAATTTGGCCAAAAAATTGCAATTTTTACAATTTAGAGCACTAATGCAATCAGCTGTAGGCTAACAGCCCTACAGCTGATATGCATTGAAAGATCTACAAAGCTCAAACAAATGTATTACTACAACAACAGCAGTTTACAAGTTTTTGGTCACCTGTTTGTGTTGCTGTGCATAGAAATGAGACAGATCCGCCTCTGAATAGTAACCCGATTTAAGAAATGACAGCATGTTATTCCCATCGACTGTATAAGAGAACTGGACCGAATGAGGTTACCTATTCTGTACCCCACATGCATAAAATGCATTTTCTTCCGCTAAAGGATTTCATGACACTTAACACTCAGAGTATATTTAGAGAGGCAAACAATAATATTTACCTCTTAAAATGTCTACAATATTAAAAATAAAAGTGTATTTTAATGTTTACTGAAACCAACAAAAAATAATGGAAAAAATGCTGCATGATCCTTTCTGTGCATATGCAAAGCAGTACAAAACTGAACATGTACAAAGTCGAACTGACGGCTAGGTCTACCCGATCCACACTGAACACTTTTTAAATTTTTTCTTCTTCTGTTTTCTTAATAGAAGTTTATTAGCATACCGCCACCTAACAGACACATTATTAACTCAGTTAACACAGACACAATACATACAAAACTAATTTGGCTGCCAAAGAGGTTGCAATAGCAGCCATTTTTGCACCTAAAAGTAATCAGTAAAAAAATAGAAAGGATCAAACAGAGAGAAAAATGGCTTCACAGCATTTTCACGATATCATGCATTGTTGAGATTTTTACTGTCTGCAATGATAACAAAATACTTTATAATGTTGCATTTTGGCATCATTTTTTTTATTTTACGGCGCTGTAATTCAGTCGTGGAGGCTCTCCATTGCTGAGGAAAACATAAATGTGTGTGAACACAGTT
This sequence comes from Oryzias celebensis, assembly GCA_014656515.1. Lineage (NCBI taxonomy): Eukaryota > Metazoa > Chordata > Actinopteri > Beloniformes > Adrianichthyidae > Oryzias > Oryzias celebensis. The sequence continues at coordinate 21,593,735 of BNCR01000017.1, read as the reverse complement.
ATCTGTTGTCTAAATGGCTCACACAGTTGCGAAGGAGGCAAACAGTTGGGAGCTAATCTAATTCAAATTGTTTAATTGTTGCAATTTTGGCATCTAGAGGAAGTGAAGTAAAATTGACAAATGTAAAGTAGCGATTACGTAGTGACTGCCATTTTTTGTGGAGACCAGCGTTGTCTGTAAGCAGTGATTGATCCAAAATCTGTCAAACGTTGCAAATGTTTGACGTGGGGGCCAGCAGGTACCACACACTTTAACGGAGGCATGTTACTGGACAGTTTATAATTTGAATAACTTACACAAAAAAAAAAAATCACAAAAATGGTAGTAAACCAAGAAGGGTTATTCTGATCGATAAAATGACAGAGTAATGGCTATTTAACCCTCACTGGAGGTCTGTGAGATTTTGGCTTTTTGGAACCAATTTGCTGCCATAAGCTTCCACATCCTTGTAGGTTTTTAAGGTGCATTTTTTACTAATAATAGCCTCCATAATAATGTCATTAAATACAGTAATGAGAACCTCATGCTTTTGCACATCAGAGCTCTGTCAGACGTATAACTGTACTGTGAAGTTTTTGACAGATTTTTTTTTTTAAATAACAAATTCTAGTTGGAGTCTACCTACCTTAAAAAAAAAGATAAAGTGCAAAAATGAAGCTTTTTAGGATGGTATACATTTATCTCTAAAGTTCAAGTGCAGCCAGAATGTTGTTGAAAGAGAAGGTGATGTAACAAAGTCGTGAACATGACCCTATTGCAGGAGAAAAAAATTAGGAATCTGCTGCTTGGATTGAAAAAGAAATCAAATAAATGCAACACTTACAGCGTTTTATATTTACTCTAAATTAAACTGGAGTTTAAAAATGATTAAATCTGTTTCAATAAAAACGTGTACTCAAATAATATTCTATGAAAACTAAAACCACATGAATTGCAGAGGTTTTTCATACCATCTCTAAACCCAAACTAGCTAACTACTTCAGTACTGGGGTACAGATTCAAACCCCAGACCACAATGGGAAGAGTGGCGCAGCAGACTGGAAATCTCTGATTCATTTTTTATCTGTATCATCTGAGGCCCACAGCTTTCCTAAATCTCCACTTTGCCATGAATTAAGCCTTTATGCCACTCTTCTGTCTATTGATTTGTTAGCCACCCATTTCCTGTTCTGCTTTGATGTCATAGTATTTTCAGAGCATGGAAGATTCCAGATAAATTTATGGAGGGCTTTAGCTTTTAAGCTTGTTATTTCAGGGGATTACTTGGCTGCAGTTGAATTTGCATTTTTATTCTTTTTCTGACCACAAACTGGATTATGTGACTGTGCTCCGCAGAAGGCAGTATCAAATGCCCATCGCTGATATGCTGCTGCCATGATCCCCCCCCCCTCCACTGCGGATATTTGCCTCAATTTAGTCTGGGGAAAGCCCTGTGTGGAGGATTTCACGAGCTTGGTGGGGCAGCTCTACTCAAGTATCAACTGAGGGCAGAGTGGATCACATTGGGTTCAGCAAAATTAATAAATAAAGCAGAAGAAGATCATTATTTTTTGATTATTTTTTAATTGTTTATTAAATAGTGAACTGTTAAATTTAATTGATTCAAAAACATAAATCCTGATCGGAGATTGTTAAAGAAGAGGAGCTGAGTACCACTTGACAATGACGATTTTAAATTCAAACAAATACACCAACATTTTCCTTTTGGTTTAAAAGTCAAGATTTAGTTTGAGATTGTAGATCAGATCCTCTAAAGAAAGTCTTAGACATAGCAGCTGTGTGACATAAACTGATCATTTCTGTACTTTGACTTTAACAGATCTTTTGACAGAGAAACTCGATCCATCTTGTACATAGACTCTAATTTGATAAAGTGTGTGTGAGAACAATATGGGATTTTTCAGATAAGATCTAAACATGTAAAAAGGAACAATTGGATATAAAATATGACAAGATAGCACAAATCGAATTGAACAGCAGCTGTTGTACAGACATGAAAAATGACAATGTCTCATGACTGAAAATGTCTAACTATATGAATAACAAAATAAAAACTTTAATTTGTCTTTTTTTTCAGATGCTGAACTCTGACACAATTTTCAATAGTTTAAAAATGATTACACAAGAAGGAACACTTGAATTTCAGGATTGAAGCTCATTTAAAAATTTAAAATAGTTGTAGTCAAAGGATTCTAAGGATTTTCAAAGCCTTTATTTGTCAAATGGTACTGAAAATAAGTATTTAACTCCTGCAAACAAGCAACCATTCTGTCTCTCATAGATCTGGATCTTCTTCTTTAAGAAGTTCTTCTATTTGCCACTTGTCACCTGTATTAATCTGTTTGAACTGGTTATAAAAAGACACCTGTCCACCCCCTTAAACAGTCAGAATGCAACTTATCCACTATGACTAAAACTAAAGAGCTGTCAAAGGACACCAGGGACCAGATTGTAGACCTGAACAAGACTGGGAAGAACCAATCTACAATAAGCAAGCAGCTTGGTGAGAAGAGATCAACTATTGGAGGGATTAGTAGAAAATAGAGGAAAAACAAGATCACCTCCACCTGGAGCTCCATGCAAGATCCCCGGTGGAGACTGGACCGGACCGTACCAGACTGCTAAGTGGAAACAAGGCTTAAGAAACATTAATGGTTCCAAACATCAGACTGGACAGATGAAGTTTAATACTTAACAAAAACTTTTGTAAGAACCGGCTCACAAGTGCAACTTTGAAACAGATTTAGACTTTAATTCAAATTGACGTCTAATTTACTTGTTTTTCACACAACAAATGTATAAAATAGTTTTTTCAGTAATACAGCATATTTGAATTTCTGCAGGTATTTGACTTTCAAATTTTGGACCAAAATTTCTTCAAAAATTATAGATCTGTGTAGGACTCATCTGCTTGAAAATACAAGCTGCACCGAGTTTAACTATTTTTGTCCTGTTTCTAAAAGTTTATTTAGCATTTGTCCCACTTTGAATTTTAAGCTTGTACCAATGTGAACATTCTCAAGTGAGTTTTTAGACATATCAGCATCCTTAACAAAAATGTCCAACACCGTATTTAGCTGACAGCTTTTTCCCTCCAAGCCTACTTGCTGCAAGCATGCATGTTAACTTTAGGGACAAATGCAAACCTACAGAATGTTGCTAAGAGTGAAGAAATGTCATTCCATATTGTCCTTCTTGTCCCTTTTTCTGGAAACTGTCCATGCCCCCACAACTGCATGAAGCTTTTCTGCTTTCTTTTCTTCAGAGGAGGTCTGAAAACCGCGAGAACTTTTCTCTGTGCTTCTTTTTACAGTTCAGCTGGTTTTTAATGTTTGGACATTTTCAGAGCTATTTTCAGATAAATGGTGAAATATACATGCATGCGAAGCCATCTACAGCAGTTTGCAAAGCGTAGTTAAATGGAGTGGGGCTGGAAGCAGCGGAGCGTTATATAATTATGTGATTTCAACCCTCTTCTTTCTCCTCAACAATAAAGCAACTAGAACACAAACATCAACATCCAGCTGAACCACAGGCACACATGGACAAACATATTCATTATCAGACTTTTATAATAAACTTGCTCCTGCGGTGCTGTGGAGGGTTTTTTATTGAGGGAGCTTATTACTTTCATCAGCAATAATTCAGGGACGCAGTGCTGCCTATAAATGCTGACATACTCTTAATCAGTGCTCAGATGCAAAAGCATGAAAGCTATAATGAATTCATGAAAAGAATAACTGACCCTTTGATTTGGTTTAACTTTTAGTCCGGTGGAGGTGACGGCCAATAAAATGCAATTTCACAACAGATGTTTCATGCCTGGCTTTGCTTCGCTTTAAATGACAAAAATCAAAAAGCAGTGATGGATAAGAAATACAGTATAATAAATATCACTTTTATTGCATTTTTTAAAAATTAAAATAATTACCTTTGTTTGAGTTTTTAAAAACCCATTTTGATCATCTTTTGATATGTTTTAAAAGCGTATCAAGTGGTCTTTTAATTTTGATTATGAAAAATTAAAAGACATTCATTAGGAATCTGCTGACAAAAAAAACTGTGTCAGAATGAAGCGGAGCAGAAAGCTTGTGGCCCGCACATTGCATTTTCTATGTCACAAAGAAACTTTTTCCAATAGCATTTCACGTCTGATCCCGATTCATAATGATTTGATTAAAGAAAAACTCAGAAAAGTTATCCTAAGCTAAAATGTCTCCATAATCAGAAAAATGCCACAAAACATGTTATAAAGACCAAATAGAAATATTTATAGAAATATGCACATTTATCTCTAATCTTATTTACTTTGTAAAAATAAAAAAAAGTACATTTGCAAATAACAAATGATACCTACTATTCAGAAAGCAAAAGATTAAAGATGAAGTGTAGTTTGATTGAAATGACTGCACCTTGATGTTACTTGTGAGAGCAATCAGATTCTCTTCTGTATGTGTTTTAGCTGTTTTAGTCACCTTAAAAAATGCATCATCTTCATAGTTTATGTGCAGGTTTTGAAACAGCAGCATATCATTTGGTGCAGTGTTACTATCTTATTGCAAAGAAGTCTGTGGGCACACCTGCTGGTTGTAGTTCTGTGTTGTTTCTTGCATCATCACATACGTCTCACAACCATAACCTGCTGTTTATCGGCTTGGCTGACACAGCAGGTCATTAGTTTGCTGCTTTGGTCTGAGCTTGAATCTTATTATGACCTGCCCTGAATGTGAAAAGACTTGTATTTGCCTTCCAGCTTGACTCCAAGTAAAGGTCATTCAGTAAAAATGCAAATATCCCAACTTTTGTGATCAGTTAATAGGGGAGAAAACATATTTAAGCAGCAATATTAAAGACACACTGCAATGAAAATTATGTTTTTAAAATGTTCTTGTTTTGATAATGGAGGACTTATATTGCGAAAATGAAGCACAAAATTGCATTTTTGATCATTTATTTATTAAAATTGTTGTTAATCAGGAGCAGACAAAAAAAAAAAAAAGAAATTTGAAAACTATTTGTGAAAAATAGATCCATGTACATCTTTGTTTTCCTCGCCCGAGATGGCATTTGGGACAAAACTGTGTGGCAAGATAGCGCTAATACTGCTCGCCATTTTTGCTGCACTGCTAATTTTAAGTCGGGGATGTGAGGAGCTGTAAGTTAGTGGGAGAGTGTGTAAATATAGCGCTCAGCTATGGGTGATGGGAAAGGGGGTTGGGGTTGCTCCATGCCAACATTCCTGTACTCGACTCAGAGGCAAATTTCTGATGAACTATTGCGCTTTGTAGAAACTATGTCCTAGAAAAGGACTTTTTTTTGGGGGGCCAAAAATTGTATATTTATAATTAAAAGACTACTGGAATACTAGAAAATCACTAAAAAGATATTCGTATGGGTCTTTACGGTGCAGAAAAAATAGATGTGATTTATTCTGAAATGTCTGAAAAAACAAAACATGAGACAATAAGTAATTCTAAACTGATTCATAAATCGTATCAGATAAAAAGGTTGATTTACTTTGAGTTAAAAAAAAAAAAAAAAAAAGAATACCAAATAGAGAAAATGAACCCTGTGTCATAAGGATAGAATTGTCCAAACGTCCAGCAAGACGTGGATTTAGAACATAGATGAAAGCAGTTTTCTTATCTGCTCTAAAATTAACTTGATTATTTTTTCATGCTAACTTCGCCTCTCGTGACTTCCGGACGTGCTGTTCTCATAATCTTGTCTCTGGACTCTGAATTACATGGTAGGTCTTCGCTCTGCTGCTCAGCGCCACAGCAGATGGACTTACAGATGGACGCAGCGATGTTCCATTATGACATCGGCGCCGTCAACAGCCAGCGAGTCACGCTTCAGTCTATCACGTTTCTTGGTCCAAATTCCTTTTATTTGTCTGTAAATCGCAGATTTGTCGTCACCGTGCACTGGATGAGCAGACAGTGCTGTGTAAGGTCCAGCAGAGATGTGAAAACTCCTGCTCAGCAGCAAAAGGATACTCTATTTTGAGGGTTCTGCTTCAGATGTTTTTTTTTTAGTGGATTGGAGCTGAGTAGGGGGCTCAGACACGGTCAGGCAAATCTCCCTTACACTGTTTGGCTGGTGTCAGATCCCCCTCCTGCTCTGTTGTGGATTGCTGACATCCACTGAGAATGACTGGAGAGATAGGAGTTTCTGACCAGCTCTGTCAAACAAATGCATCCGCAGCTCAGTCTTGCGTTGCAGCTTTTGATAGCTGCTTTCGCCGGGTGCTCTGTAGCATTTACAACTATCAGCCTCGGGTATCTCTTAAGAGCAAAGCTGCTCAACCCCTCTGATCACCTACAAGGCAAAAGGACCACCACTGTGGCAGCAGATGTTAACCTGATAAAACCTGTGATTTATCCTGCTCATGTCATGCTACCATAATGTAGTCTGGTGGGAGACTGCTTCAAAGCTCCTAAGGCTTTTTTCTTGCAGTCAGCTCAGGTTTTTGTGTTTTCCTCATGAACCAACCCAGATGTCAAATCTTTTGCTGCTCCTATAATAGCAAGTATCGCTCATTCCTGTGACTGAACCAAAGTGTGAAAGCTCATCAGGAAACTGAAATGAGTCCATCCGTACCAGCCTATACTCGGAATTTTGGAAGTTTACTTAACTAATTAATTTTTCTCCTACTGAATTCAGTATTGATAAGTAAGTAAGGTATTTACACCACGGCATTATTTAAGCTAATTAGACATTTGTTTGTTGTTTTGTTTGTGTAATGGCAAATAACAGCAGCAAAAAAATAATAAAAAATGTAAAAATTAAAATACAAAATAAAAGGAAAAAAACAGCAGCTAAATTTGACCCTGTGGGTCCTCGTGGGTTAACATCAATTAAAGCAACTTAAGCAACTGTTTGATAGGACATATCCTAATGTTATGTTTTGCTTTGTAAAATGTCTTGCAACAATGATGTAAAGATTACGATTTAGAAAAGCATATAAAAATGTCACTTTCAGAATATGAGATTTGTTTTATCTCCCACATGAACATTTACATGCGCATTGAACAGTCGACAGAGACGGGGAGGTAACAGGTTATAAAGAACTCCACAGCTTTTTCCCTTAAGATCAAACATAAGATGTACTATAAGATATAACATAAGATAACCAAGCAATATCTATGACATGTGTGTCAGACTGAATCTCAAGTAAAACTTTTGTCTTTTATTGATAAGAATTCTGCTGAAGTCAGCAGTCTGCGATGCTTTATTAGTTTTAGAGTCTTGTTTAAGTTTTATAGTTGTCTTCTCTATTTGAGACGGGTAAATAATTCTGGTGATAAACTAGATCCTCCAAAGTGGACATATAGTGGAATCATGTCGAGCCCATTGTAAACTAAGGTCTTGTCTATAAGAGGCTTTAAAAACCTGCTGCGGTTGTTTGGTAGCTTCAGACGTTCAATAAAACCTTTTATTTGTCAGATCTGCAATAAAAAAACATTTAGGAGCTTCTTCTTTTATTGAAGGTAACTGGCTGTACCATGATGTTAATCAATATTTTTGAATTAAAAATTGCAGTTAAGTTATATTGTAAAGTTGAATCTGTAAATGTACAACTACGCTCCAGAACCATTGATGCGATGGAGATAAGAGTGAAAATGAAAAGAAAAATTTAGCGCACAAAAGCTGTCATTATTTCTAGAATTATGAAAATAAAATGAAAAACCCAAAAAAAAGAAATGTAAATTTTGCCCCTCTGGTGTAAGAGAAAACAAAAACAAAAGGGAGCCTGGACATCCTAGTTGTTAATCCAGAACAAATAGATGATTTGACAAGCATTAGGACCGTAAGGCAGCTCTTAAAGAAAGTGACAACAAATTATAATATATATATAATTATATATATATATATAATTATATATATATATATATATATATATATATATATATATATATATATATATATATATATATATATATATAATTTAGGTTCTGAAGGAACAAAACAAAAAAATGCTATCTGAAATCTAAGAATTACAAAAGAAAAAAAAAATATTTTTTCTTTTTTAAATAAGCATTAACTAAATAAACAAAATGTTTTCTACGCTTCAAAATTGAAATGTTAAAATTAAAAAGAATGTAACCACTGAAGCTTAAGCCTTAGTCAAATGCACCGACATGGGGGGGTTTGACCAGTATGGGGGCTCTAGGTTTTTGGGTTGTCCGGCCCGCGGTGGGCCATAGAGAGGAGCAACTCCGTCTTAAAGGGAGCGCAGGTGTGTCTTGCAGTTCTCTTGAGGCTTGTGCAGCCACCTTAAGAGACATTGTGAAGTGGAATGTGCTATTATTGGACCTGTGGTAAGAGTATTGTGAAATATTTGTAAGGATTATGTCAGTTGCACGCACTATGACGTACACGTGATGCTCTCGTACGTTTCCCTTACGCCACACTCTAGTCATTAGTAAGGTGGCTCCTTACTGACAGCATGCCAATGCTGCACAAATGGTGTGCATGTGATGCGTAAATGCCTGTATGATAGGATGCCCACACAAACTATGCTCTGAATGTCTCATTTCCTAATGAGCAGGTTTGCCCATTTTGTAGTCTGTACCCACCCGTAAGGAGAGTTATGGCTGAGGTATCCAGCATAATGCTCCAGTGTTAACGGGTTAAAAGTCAAGTAAGAATTTTAATATTTTTTCCTTTTAAATGTCACATTTGTTCTCAAATCTGCTCAGAAAAATGTTTACACAGCAGCATTTTACCTTTAAGGACTCTCAATTTGAATTTATTGTAAATTACAGCGCTACCAATAAATAACCAGAGCATCTCTTCTAAGACAAATTCATGGGAAAACATCTGATTTATGTCTCTTACTTTCATTAAAGGCCGTTGTACTTTACCCCAGATCACAATTTATTTTCCTGTTTTTGTACGTCAAGTATTTCAGAGTGAATTAATGGTAAACAGTTGAACTGCTGCTGGGAATCCCACTGGAGTAAACCTTGTCACTATCAGAGAGATGAAGAAACCACTGTGCCTGACAGATGAGTGGGACCGGAGTGTGTTGGCTGCCTCACACAGACACAAACTTTCATTGATAATCCAAGCAGAGCGAGTTGCTCATCAAACAAAGGTCTCGGCTTGGCGCTGACAAGCCGATCATGAGGCAGCAAGGAGAGTTAAAAGACCAAGGGAGACAGGGGAAATGAATTCTGACATCATCTTTTTTTGCTCACTTGTTTCTCATTGTCTTAAAATGTGGAAACTTTATTTCTATCCTCCATGAGGACACTTTAGGGCTTTTCAAATCTGAGAAACGCCTTCAAAGCTCTAAATCACTAGCATCTGTTTCAGGAAACGCCTTTTACCCACTTCAGAGTCTTTTAGGACACTCAGCTTATGTGGAACAAAGCTACAGAATATGAAGACAATCATTCTGAGTTAACTATAGCTGTTTTTAAAGGTTTTAGGGATACAATACATCAAACCCTTCAAAACCCAAGGAAAGATTTTCGTCTGAGCTTTCAAAATTAATTCAACAGTTTATTCGTTTTAGGTAGCACCAATTACAGCAGCCAAAAACAAAAAAGAAAATAAATAAAAAAATCCCATCATCCATTGTTACAACCCTAATAGGCAAACCTGGCTTGCGTCTAGGGAGAGCACAAAAAGGACTGGACACCAGGACTACAAAGAACACAGTTAAATAAGAAATGAACAAACTTTCCTGTAAACAAAAGGAAAATTTGTGTTTTAAAAAAAAATTAAAAAAAAAAGAAAAAAAAACCCCTCACAAACCAAAGGGAATTGGAACCTTGGCCAAACAGAAAATAAGTCAGGAAGACAGCTGACCCAGCCATGTCAAACGTCGAAGTCAGCGACTCCCTGCTAAGGCTGCCAAACAAAATCTAACTAATGAAAAACAAAAACAAAGCCCGCAAACTAAGACTACCAAGATCCAAACTAAAATAACAAAACCCAGCAGTATAAGACTGCTGAGGACAAAACAAACTAGCACACCTCAATCCAAAAACCCAAACCAACCCTACCCTCCTCTGTCTTAAATACCCCGCCGGTGCTGATCAAGATAATTGGCCCCACCTGCCTGGTGAACTGAATGACAGGATAGAAAAAAGGTGCAGCAGCAGGATGTAACCTCCATCATACACACCTTCCCACTAGCTTATAGCCCCTCACATCTCACAGCTGACATAACAGTTGCAACATAAATTGTGAACAATATTGAAGCTATCCATCCGTACAGTTTGAAACCAGATGCCAGCTCAGACGAGGAAAACAAGGAACAAACATACATGGTTCTTTTTGTCTACAAGTGGATGCGTTAGAATGGAGCAGAGCACGGAGCTGGTGGTATGCCGTAGTAGCTTCCAAAGCTACTACAGACCACACAAGGAAACTCCTGTTCTTCTAAAAACAGGACTCAGCTTGCTTGAAAGTGCAGCTTGTTACTGTTGACTTGACAAAATGAACTCAAACTAACTTTACAGTAAACTAAATAGAGGTGGTGTGTGGTGCATTTTGAGCTGGAATCATATATATTTTTTTGCTTTGTTAATGCATTTTTTTTCCAGGTCAGGAGAAAGAATTGTGAAAGTGAACAAAACAGGAAGGAGGCATGAATTTTTTCAGCAATTCCTGCCATTTTTAACAAAGTTCTCTCTGAATAAGACCTTATAGGTGCTCTACAGGAAGAGGGGTTTAATACAGAATCTTGCAAAAATATAACTCCTCGTCAGAGTTCCTATTCCAACCCCTGATAAATATAAATACACTTGATCAACTATAAATGCTTAATTTTAACCAGTATTTGTTAAGTACAGCTGAATATCTCTTTTTTACTCCTTTTGTGTATTGACTGAACTCTCATCATTTCTATAACACATAATGATTGACTTGGCTGTCTCCTGTACTGTACTTTGACTTGCTAGTGATGATGAGCAGCCTTAGGGGAGACTTCATCGTGCCTGCCTCAAGCTCCATCAGCTTATTCCACTGATTTAGTCTCAGGGAAAACACCCGGGATTGACAGATTGTAATAGAAGAAGAGCTAAACAGGGGCAATTTTGCAGCATTTGAAGGAGCTGCAAGCTCTTCAAGCCCACCCTGCACTGACATGGGCAGAATTACCCTCTGCGCTTTGTAACGTGCCTGTCTGCATTTGTTCTGTCTCCAGTGACTGACTAAAGACCTTGCCCGTCCAAGAAAAACATTGTCAGAGATAGATCAGTCAGCCATGAAATTGATTTTGTATTAACAAACAAGGGGCTCTGGTTCTCCTTTACCGTTAATCAAATCATTTGGAGGTGTGAAGGGAGGAAGAGGGTAAAATCATTAACTTACAATAGTAAATCAGGTCCCCTGCAAATCTGTTGTCCTATTAACCCTGAAACCAGTTCAATAGCTAATTAAGGCAATTACTTTGAGGATGACACCCCAGTTAATCACGACTGACTAGCCCATTTATAGTGCTGGCTTCATTAGCATTGGCAGCACTAGCTTATGACCCTCCTCATCCTCACAAATATGCAACTAATAGTGTGGATAATGGTGACTGTTGGTCCGTTTCCTGTGTAATCCCATGCTGCAAAGCTATTTACAGGAATGGATCAACGCGTCAGATGCAGCAAATGTGCATTTACATTTATGATGCAGGATCCACTCTCTTGACTCTTGCAGCACTTTTTCCTGCTTTTGTGAAATTTCTATTCTTCATTTTTGTATAGACTATCATTTTTAATTTCACAGCTGTACAAATATTTTTTTTTCCATTTTCAGGAAATGTGGGATAACAATCCTTGTGGCCAAAATGTTGCTCATCAAACTTAGATATAAGTAAAGCAACAAAACTTAAAAATGACAACAACAAAAAAGTGAAAACACTGTAACAAGGTGAACACATGGATGACAAAGCAGACACAATCTGAGGAGCTGAGATAAAAAGGCTGAGAACTGATCACCTGAAACAGAAACAGCTGTGGTGATTGGAACAGGTGTGACCATAGTGTAACGTACACTATGAAACTGAAACAAAAACAAGACTATGTCAAGGTTCTGTAACTAGTCCCAAATCCATAAAAGACAAGTGAAAGACTATCTATTGCTCTGGATTTAAGTGCAATTCAGGCACATATTTATTTCTGTGATTGCTCACTACCTTATTTTTCCTTTCTTTCTTTCTTACTTAAATAAGATATGGTAACCAGTTTGCCAAATAAATATGATCATTTTATGAAGCTATGTATGACTCCCCTGTATTCTGATGATGAAAACCTGCATGATATATTAAAAACAAATTGAAACCTTGAAATGTTCAATAGATTCCACTGTATTTTTTATTGTTGATTTGGAGACCTTGAAAAAAATGGCAAACGGCCCATATAGTGCTTTAAGTAGAGTCAAGAGGGAATTTGGACACAACCATAACAAAAACCACAACAAGACAAAAAACACTGTTAACACTCGCATTGTTAAGAGAAAGAAGAACGATGACTACAGTCAGGACTGTGAAGCATGGGGGAGGTAATATCAAGCTTTGGGGGTGTTTTTCTGTTCATGGACAGGATGACTGAGGATGACCAGGACCATATATTGTGAGATTTTGGGGAACAACCTCCTTCCCTCAGTTAGAGCATTGAAAATGGGTTGTGGCTGGTCTTCTAACATAACAACGATGCGAAGCACACAGCCAGGATAACCAAGGAATGGCTCCATAAGAAACAGTTCAAGGTTCTGGAATGGCCTAACCAGTCTCCAGTCCAGACCTCAACCAAACAGAAAATCTTTGGAGGGAGCTCAAACTGTGTTTCTCAGTGATGACCCAGAAACCTGACTGTGTGTAAGATCTGTGTGGAGGAGTGGGCCAAAATCCCTCCTGCAGTGTGTGCAGACCTGGTGAAAAACTACAGGAAACATTACAGGCTATGTACCAAATTCTAATATTGATTTTCCCAGGTGTTCAAGTAATTATTTGAAGCAGTAGCATACAAAATCACAGAGTTTTCAAATACTTATTTGCCTTACTATGTATATTCGAATGCTTATACTGGAAATCCATATTTAATGAGTAAAATTGTGTATTATATGCATAATTTTAAAAGTTTGTTTTAATTGTATTTTGAAGTTTTAAAAATTTTGTTCTGCCTTTTTTTTTTATAAAGGTTAGAATCATTATGGATGTAATTACAGCTTTCAGTGCAAATGGCACACCTGAGATCTTCTTTACTTTCACAGTGATTTTACACAGCTCACGAAGAGATAGATGTGCTACAAAACACCTCAGAAATAAATGAAACACAGACTACTTTGGTATACCTGAAAAAATGCTGTTATAACAATTGAAGTGGTTAATATCAGTTTTGACTACGGACGCCGAAGCGCAAACAAGCTCAAGGTGTCAACAGATTGAAATAACTAAATAGAAGGATTGCTTTCTGTTACACAGCAGGTGTGTTAACTGCACCATCGCCACACTCCTTCTCCCTGAGTTGTAATAGGAACATGCCGAAGAGTTGTAAAAGAAAAAACAAGCTTGGGACTATCTAGTGGAACTTTATGAGTGTCTTTGTGCAGCTGTCCGTGGTGCTGAACAAGACTTCAGTCACGCTCTAACAGTGTGATCAGTGTGGCCTGACACTTACCTTGTCAGCAGTTCCCGTCTTAAAGGTGTGATTGTGACAGACAGCTGTGCTGAGGGAGGCTCTTGTAGTGAACTGTCCTCGGTTTGAGTATTGATTTTTCTGTTTGACTCCCTCGGCTGCAGGAAGGCGGAAATCTTGATGAAAGAACTCCCTCAGCTATGTGGCCCACTGCTGTTCAGCTGCCCTTGCTTCACTGTTTCTGTATGTTCAAGCATTCAATCCGCATCTGCACACCAATAAATGTCAGTCTCTACCCTCCTTTATTCTACATCAGTAACTGGAGTAGGAACTCCAAGATGCCCATTTTAACTGTTCAATCTCCACCTTATGTCACTTTTATTTCTGGATGACATAAATTATAAACAAAAGTAATTTCATTCATTTGTAGCTCCAGTGATCCTGCAAATATTTTTGACATGAAAAACAGCTCAGCAGCTCTCACATATAGAAAAAAGAGATAGATGCTTACTTAAAAAAGCACATCGCTGAGACAATTTTTACTTTGATCTACTTTCACCAAATCACTCTCTGCACATTTATTTCTGTGATTGCTGGGATAATAAAAAAAAAAAAAGACATGGCTAACCCACTTGACACTGTTTGTTTTCTTGACATGGTGTTCTGACTTATTAGGGCTCCATAGGGAGTGTAGGTGTGTGTCTTTGCTGTAGATCAGCTAAGTTCACACTCAGAGACAGAGACTTGTTCGGGCATGCTCTGTCTTCAAGGTATGTGACAAAGTGACATACATTTTGCTGAGAATCCCTGCAGAGAAACTTGTTTTGTAGAGTGCAATCTTTCATGATCATCATACTACATGTTGAAGTGGAAACGTTTTATTCAAGCAGGATGATGGCAATAAAAGAAAAAAAAAGAATCTAAATGTAACCAGTAGTCTGAAATCCTAGATCACATAAAGAATGAATAAATTCTGTTTAGTTTTTATCAAATTCAATAACAATTTATTAATCAAAGGCTCAAAAATTGTAGCTAAAATGTCCTTTTGTTTTTCAATGGATTTGATTCACCTGTCAGTTTGCTGTCAATTGCAAAGGTTTGCAGTATTACATCTCATTGCCCTGGATTATCATAAATATTGCATAGTCAAAGAGATGCAACTAAAGTAGGAAATATAAAGAACTGTAGTCTTAGGTTCAATAGTTGCAATATTCAACTGCGCTCTGCAAAACATATAATACAACATTTTTTTTGTTTGATTGCAAACATTCCTAAACCTCCCTTGCTTTAAATATGATAAGCCGGAACCTTAGTTTGAATGTATAAATATTGATGTATTCCTTATAATTTTTTTATATAAAGATTTGTAAAATACATTTTCTAAGTAAATAAAATGGTTTTATGGGGAAAGAAACGCTTGAAACTAAAAGTTTAAGAACTAAATCAGAATAAAGTTATGCTAGAAAGCCAACATGAATAGAGATTGGCCATAAATATACCTCAATCCCCATAACAGGAAAAAGAACTGGGTTGATCTCATCTCAAGATAGTATAGAATACACAGACTCACAATAAAGTGACTTACAGATGTGCTGAACCCTCCCTAAAGACAAAATAGAAGAAACATCCAAAGGATGATGGGAAGCCAAAATGAAACTGTCAGATCATGATAGATAAACAAATGCAATCCAACCAGCCAGAGGTTCTTCTGATAGACTCAATGCTTTAGGTGGGTCAGTACTAGCAATACTACAAATGCTCTATTGGGTTATTCTTTGCACTCTCAACAGCAACATCAGTCATCATGTCCAACTAACAAATCAGTTTAATGCACTCTGGCTAATGCTTCGAAAACACATGTTGGTAAGCAACACAAAGTGGTGATCATCCTCTACCTCCCTCTCACTCACGGTGAAGAAAGAAAAAAATCATAACAGGATAAAATAACTAAGGGCCAAACAGTTAAAAAGCCAGACAATAAAACACATAGACAAAAACCTACGCTTACACCCCAATCTGCCCAGACAGACTATAGGAATGGTATCCCACAATTCCTTGAGCTGCCAGATCTGACAGCAGGCCCAATGTGTCTGTGACCATCACCACAATATATTAGGCATGCTTGAGATGACCCAGGCAGATGCAGCGCTGTGCAGATTGACTGGTGCACGGTTTATGCTAGTTAGCTTTTCTCTCCAACGTCACATGTCAATCATCATAAAAATATCACGAGAAAGGTGCAAGGTGCCTACTTAAGGGGGTGCAGCTGGATGACTACAAAACAGTGCATTGCTGATCAGAAAATGTTGCTTTAAAATTACGCTAATTATTTCACAGCATTTTAAAATATTAATTATTTTATCATGTTAAAGTTTACTATAATTATGTGGCTTTTTTCAGAAACTATTTTTCAAAGTAGCTTTTTTATTTCACATTTGCTGTTTGACTTATAATGAAATATTTATTGGTTGAGTGTCTGATCGCACAAGGTCCTATTTATTTATTTAATTATGAACAGATTGGGGCTCCACAGAGATGTGTTGTACTGTGAAAGACCTCATTAAACTGGGATTTATTTTAAAATTAAAGCAAACTTTATTTTATGGTTATGCAACAGCTGCTGTAAAAGTTTAACTTATATAAAAATACGAAATACTTCACACATTTTTCACAAGAGTGATGTGCATTATATACACGATGAAAAGTTCAAATTTAACTGGTGAAAAAAGTTTGCACACAAAGGTATTCATATTTTTTTATGTTTAAATCAAAAATGTAAATATAAAAAAAACATATATTTATCTTTTTAGTAAATTTACTATTTTATTAGTAAATTAACTATATTTTTTAGTTTTGTTTTTGGTTAAAAGTGAGTACTGGCCACTTAGCTTTAATTCTCTGTCTTTTATGTTGGTATTACAATTTTTTCAACATAACTTTCATTTTTCTCTATAGTGCTTAAAGTCTGAAATTCATTTATTCAACACAGTCAATCTTTTGGCTGTGGTTATCCCTATCACACTTTTCCTTACTCTTAGTCCTCCCTTAAAATGCTTGAAAGCACCACTTTGTGAACAACCAGCTGTTTAGCAGTGACCTTTTGTGGCTTGACTTTCTTGTGAAGGATGTCAATGACTTTTCTGCAGATCTGACAAGCCAACAGTCTTCATGATTGCAAAGCACAATGACCCAGACTGGGAGACAATTTAAAGACTCAGAATACATTTTCAGGTGTTTGAGTAAATTTGTTAAATAGGGTGTGGCGCTGTAAGTTTCCAACACTTATTTTTTTTCAAAGTCAACTAATAGATTGAGACAATGCAGGGTAGTCATTACCTGTAAGCCATCCAAATTACAAGAAATTAAGGATTAGAATACTTTGATCCCTGATCGGAAAAAAATATCAGTAGGTACAAGTTAGTAAGTGCTCCCTGAGCTTTTAGAATTGGCTTCTTTGGCTTTGACTTCTTTACTATTGTAACTTTTGAAGCTGTGCTTGACACAGCGGTATCCCTGGATACATTTAAACTCCTCCATAAGACTTGTTATAGGGAGCTCCAACATCCTTCATTTAAACAAAGCCAAACTGCTTTAGTATATTATCATGAACTGTCAATGGCCACATTGAGCAGGGCACCATTATTAAAGCACCATTAGTTGTCACACACCTGATTGTGTAAAAATGTGCTCTCCACATTTAACCCATCCACTGGGGGAGTGTTAAGATGCAGATACAGCTGAACCATTTGGTGGTTTAGGTTAGTAAAGTACTCTTTATCATTAGTAATTACACCAAACCACCTCCCCCCAATTGGGATGGGTTCTCCAATAATACAAAACCTTAGATGTAATCTGCATTTATTATGGATTATGCTCAACCTAGCATTACTGGTGCAACAAAAATAGTGAGCAATATTGAACCCATCCAGACGTAGAGTTTTGAGCTCAGCTCAGATGACGAAAATGAATACGTACATGGATCTAGTCGTCTAAAAGCGGATTCATCAGAATGGCGCTTGCCGTTGTAGGTTCTGTGCCACAACTACAAGCTTTTTCCAACTGTATTTTGAGGTCTGCTCCTGATTCACAATGATTTGAATAAAGAAATACTCAAAGTGTTTTATGACATCTATGCACACTCATGTATGCAACTCACTTTTAACCTCTAACCACAGGTTTCCATCACCATTGTAAAAACCAGAGGAACAACCTTGCACCCCGCCATGATCCCATGATTCTAACTTCTGCCAGCCTGTTGTAAATTCGGATGTTATAAAACACAACTCAGTGTCTTGGGGATATATGTTATCAACCCACTCGTGTTGCTTGGCACTTCAAAATACTTCAAAAATTCTTACAGTAAACTGTGGTAATGACCGAAACATGCTTGCAAAATCTAGGAAAAATACCTGCAGGTTTCATTTCTCCAAAATATGTTTAAATTTCCCTAAAAATTTCCCTGTATTCAGATCTCTGTTTAAAAAGTAAATTTGTCAAGATGCTTGATCTAGAAACAGTCTGCTAGATAAAGCAATTAAACCCAACGTTACCGGTAACATCTTTAGGTTTGCTACCCATTTTCTCTCTGGAACGGTTTCCTCTTGAGGACAAAAGAGGGGAAAAGGATGTGGTAACCTCAAAACAAAGCTGCTTTTTGTGGAACTAGATGGATTGCATGAACACGATGAGATTGGTTTCAGTGTTCCCCTTGGACTGAAGCCTTTGGTGTCTGGTGATAAATGCTTACTGTGTGGTAGTGCGGTGTGATTAACGGATTCAGCCTAAAGCCTGATCCCTCCTCTGCTTTCTCACTGTATCCGAATCAATCATCCACCATCATCCTGAGATGAACCAGGAGCTTGGGGCTAATCTCCCTCCTTTCCCACTTCATGGGATGAGATGGCTTGAGAATTTATATGCAGACAAACAAGATAAGATTTGTTTTCTTTAAATATTGCAATTTAAATGTATAATTTGCCAAAGTTTTGATCAGGATAAGAACTTTTAAAGCACTACAAAATTCTAAAATCGTAAGATCTTGTGACATTGAATCATAGTGTTAGTAACAACAGCAATTTCTATCAACTGGGATCAGAATATTGATTCATTTTTCATTGCATGTTGTTTACAAGTATGTTGCTGGAAGACTTCATGAAGTTCATCAAATGACTTTTCATTTTTGTGTCTGTTGCCATGATGCACATCTGTAATGATTGTGGTCTGTAGATCAGAATCTAAGTTTGTATATAAATTAGCCGGAGCTGCTGTCCACCCACATCTCTGACCTTGTTTTTGGTTTGGCTTATTTCTTTCGGTTCTTCTTATCCCATGAGGGCAAAAAAAATTTTTGAACTGTGATTCTGCTCAAGGGGGCGGTCCAGCGGCAAACCACAGTGTTGGTTTTCTTAGCATTCATCTGGTTAAATTCACAAGTGTTTTCTGCTTGGAGGGGGAAGCTCTGCAATTGTGGGGGTTTGTTAAGACACAGAAGAAATGTGTTTTGAGGAGTGAAAAACAGAAGGGCTGTCATTACCCAAAAGATCCTTTTAGGTATTTTTTACAGCTGTTATGGTGGATTTTTTTTTATGCTTCCACCTCATGAGTTTTATGCACAAAACTCAGTATAAAAGTGACTTTGCAAAGTTGCTTTATAAATCCAAGAATGTTTTAACTTCCCAAAAATCTGATGAAAAAAAAGTCTGCATGAGGCAAAGCCACCTCAGGAGAATCTGTCAAACGTTCTGAATGCTGGGTGTGGGGGGCCAGCGGGCACCTCATGCTTTTATTGAGGCATCTGATTATTTAGTTTATAAATTAAATAGATTATAATTTTAAATATACATATGTGAGTTCATATTGCTTTAAAAATCCAGGGCACTAGATAGTACTGCACTATATAGCTTTTTAGTTGATAGAGAGGACATTTGGACATAGCCAATGAGTAATAGCTGTTTATTTCTCAATAGAAGTCTTTGAGATTTTGGCTAGCTGGAGCTAGTGGGTGCTTTCCATTCAGACCGTGGGGGGAGGGGGGTCACTCAATCAAGTTCTCATATACAGTTCTGTATATGAGAAGCTGTTCTGTAAATATCAAAAGTACTAGTGTCATGTTCCACATTTGTACTGTGATGTGTTTGTTCTATTTGAGGTTTTTCCACTAATGTGGTTCAAGTGTTGGTTTAGAGCTCGGATTTGAAGCAACACCAATTTTGGTTTACAGAGACTTTTAGCTCAGTGTACAGAGTTCCCTCCTTTATCGCTGGGGTTACCGTCTAAAAGTAACCTGAAATAGGGGAAATCTGCAGTAGAATAGATTATATCAATCTGTTCACTGTGCGCTTTACACACTTTTCGCTTTTTTACACACTTTTTCATACTTTTCTCTTTTGTTTAAACTTTCAGTGTTCAAACCTCTGTAGGACAATATGTCCAATAATTTGGAATGACAAAAAACATCTGGTAGCGTTTTCACAGGAGACTTTGTTCCGAGGACATTGAATGACAAGGTCAACAGCCAATCAGGACGCATTTAAAAAAAAAAAAAAAGCATTCAAAATTGCACTAAAGAAAGTCTGCGAAACCGTGAAAGGTGTTCTGCGATATATCGCAAGACCACTGTTAAGTTATTTTTTTAAAATGGTTGTTAGAACTGACCATTGATCATATGAAAAAAATTATTAGATATATTTAGATACAAACAGGAGCAGGGGTCAAGGATTCTCCTATTTAAATTCAGTTTGGTAACTGGGGCCTGATCTCTGTTGTAGTCACGAGTCTCCTTTTGCTGATAAATCATCAGCGGAAGTCAGGAACACCACACGGCTTAGCAAGTAGAAGCTTTTTAGCATTACTATCTTCAAACAAGAGAAAATTCCCCACAGTCGTGACATTTAATACGTTTTAAAAAAAAATCTATTATAAATGTGTCTCTGACAATATCAGAAACAAACGTCCCTTGAAATACATTTGCTTGTAAATAATGAAATCAGTTTAACCTTAACCTGTGACACTCACTTTATTTTCATAAGCTTTAATCTTTTTTTTTATTTTCTGTGTTTTGTTTGTAAGATGTTGTGGCTTTCATTTTTTTGTATTTTCAAGCAAGAAAGGCTGAAGACAAAATGTGTTTCCAGTAAGATCAAAAACAATTTATTTTAAAAAATATGCGAAATGTTCAACTTTTACACCTGATCTAAGTTCAAATCTGTTAAAGCTAACCTCTTCAACATTTGCAGTCAGACATTGTTAGTGAGCTGGAGGCAGATGAGAAATGTCAGAAAGCTCAAAGTTGTGGCGACACTCCTCAAAAATACTGTTGAGTGCACAGCAGGGTCTGGATTCTTTTTAGTTTGAAGTCATTTCTATTCAAGGAGGTCTTCCACTGTAAGGATGCATTAAAGTCTGTGTTTAGTGCATTTTTTATTGTTGTTCCTGGCTGAATAACTAAGGTGGATTTCTGTCATGCTGGCTGAAAGGAAGTTCTGCAATTTTTTCCTCAAAAATATTCTTCGAAACAACATTTTAAATGGCGTTTTGACATGGCACTGACTTGACTCTTTTTCTTGAGAAAAATGGTTCTAAGGAAAAATCCAAGTTAAACCAGATAAGCGCAAACACCAGCAATAAGCCAGCACTGCCTTTTTATTTGTTGGTTTCTGTTACTGTAAGTTTGGGAATCAAATTTCTTGATAGCAACAGCTGTTTTCACATTCCCACTAATGTTTTGCAGTGTATAAATAGTTAATGGGGTTATTTTCAGTGTTTAAAGTACAGAAATAGTTTCACCTGAAGCAGTAAAACATTTTTTTATCCTTGGTCTTTTGGTCTGTTTACAAATCTCCCCCCACTTGTCTGTGCTTCTGTGCATTGGCGACAGCTTAGTTGCCTCTGCTAAATTGTAAGCAAGTTAAAAAATAGCCAACAAAATATTAAGTTTGGTCACAATCATCTAATCATCAACCAGAGATCTACCTTCAGAAACAGCAAAAACCTGAAAGATATTTTTAACCCCAAATTTATGCTGTGTTAGATGTACTTTGGTTTAGATTAGGGAATCCCAAAACATTATGAAATCACCAAATTTGCACTGCTGGGCTGTGGATATGCAAAATAGACGTCACACTAAAACATGCATTATTTTAATAAAGGACTCTTCATTTCAGCATCATAAAACATTCTTTAATTTTATTTTTATGGTTGTTTACACAAAATGAATATTTTCGCTCACCCTTAATTTGGGGGTAAACTAAATATTACCGTAATGCCAGTGGATTCTGAAGTGGAGAAAAGTGCCTTTGCACTGGTATGAAAGCATCTCATTCAAAATTTACTTTTAAGTTGTGGTTGGGACTGTTGGCATGGAGCAACTCCGCCCCTTTCCCCCTCCTCTTTCTCCCCATTCCTGAGAGCTCAGAGCAGGGAGCTTGTCGACTGCCCAGAGTATTTTCTCCATCACAAATAAGGTCTTTCTAAACAGCTTTTTTTTCGTCTGCTCCTACTCTCAATTTGAAAAAAGAAATAGTCAGAAATGCATTTTCAGAAAATACCAGAAAAACATGATTAAAAACACAAAAAAAGAGGATTTTCATCGGAGTGGGTCATTGAAGGGTTAAATCAATCCAATATTACTTTGTGGAAGGAAGTATGGGATCCAGATTTATCCTAATATTAATGCTATTGGGATTTGATCTAATTCTTAACATCTGCAATTAAAAAAACCTACTAAAGAGTTTAGTTTGACAAAGCTAGTTCGAGAGGTGGAGACTGATCTTTGTTATGTTGGCAGCGACATTGTTTTTTATGCCACTTCCTTAAGTGTGTAACAATGGAACAATCTGCTTCTTGATGACATTTTCTAATCATTATAAAGGACACACTCAAAGGTACTTACAAACTCCCTGATCCGTGACTTGTTATGATTCACCAGCACGACTGGTATTAACAAAGGAAGCAGATGTCACTAACACCAGGACAACTTGAACAAATCTCAGACGTTGAGCAGCAGAAGGAAGCCCAGCTGAGAATGGTGAATGAAGCACAATGACGTGTCTTCTAAAAGACAGGATGAGGAGCCATGAGGAGTAAACTGATTCGTGGATGTGGCTTAAAAGCTCGATGTTGTAGTCATTCATCTGGTGATGCACCAGATGAAACTGTTGCACTGGGAAAGGGGGGGTTCCAGATCCCTACAATGAGGTTGATGTGCTGTATCGCAGCTCGTGCTGCAAAATAATGCTATTTGTTCCACACCAGCACTCTGTGATGCTGCAAGATGTTACTTTCCTCTTGAGTGCTCGACTGTTGTTAGGGCAGATTTTCAATTTATAGTTATTATGTTGTGGCCTGGGACTCGATTTATACTACAGTCCTGTGGGTTGGCATGAATGCAAATTAACCTAAAGGAGAAAATCCTTGTCCAGGGGGAAATAAATTATTTGACAAAACGCAAAGTCTCCAAATCTGAGATTGCTTCTGCCTTCCTACACATAAAATATATGTAAACAGATAAAACTATAGGTTATGGGAGCTTTTAGAGGACTATTCTATTAAATATCTTGGATATTAAAAGCAATATAAACCTTAATTACAATAACTGGCTGCCATACTACTAGGGGTGTCAAATATTCACTTTAATAAAGATTAATTACTTACAGACAATTTAGCCTGTTATTCTTTGAAATTATTTTTTTGTGCATTTTTCCTGTTCAATTTAGAGTTGATTTTTAAAATGTTACTACTAGTTTTCAGAGCCTTGCATGGAAACACTCCTGCATACATTGCTGACCTATTAACCCCCTACTCTTTGGCCTGGTCCTTGAGGACCAAAAACTTTTACAAATTCCAAAAAATCTGCTTTAAAACCAGAAGAGATCTTGCCTTTCAAAGTGTTGCTTCTCGTCTCTGGGATGCCCTTTGTATGTCACTGCGACAGACCGACTGTTGAGTGTTTTAAAAGTCAGGTCAAGGTTTTTTCATTCAGAAGAGCTTTTAGCTAATTGTGTCTGTTATTGTGTTTTTCTTTGTTTGTCTGTGATATGTCTATGATAAATGGTTGTAATTTTGTGTTTTTATTATTGTGAACCATTATCTACCTATTCCATGGTCACTTCCATCCATTCATTTTCTAAATCCTCATTGTCCCTTTTGTGGTCAAGGGGAAGGCAGAGCCTAACCCGGCCACTTGTGGGCAAAGGCAAGGTACACCCGGGACACATTGCCAGTCCGTCGCAGGGCCACATTTTTACACACATACACACTTGTATTATTCCGAAAAAAATAAATTTGAACTCAACTATTAGTACTTATTTTTGGGTTTAAATATTTTTTTTCATAAAAAAGTGCACCTCCTTCCAGTTGTTTATGTCCAGATAATGAAGCAAAAAGTTTTTTAAAAGAAAGGAAGTCAAAGTCTAAATTGTTCAATTATTGTTTAAAAAAATACCCCTTGTGTAAGAGTAAAAGTCAAAAGTCTCAAAAACTACAAAAAGAAACTTTAAAATTGTATTATGAACTGTTACTGTGCCATAAAGTCAAACATTTTAATGAAAATGAATCAAAATGAAGCTTTTTACAGCAATAATTACGATAGATTAAAAAAGGATTAATTAGATTAACTGATTAATTAATTGCACAAAGAAATGAATCACACAACAGCACTATGTACGATCGCTAAAGAAAACCATTTATTACAGGTTTTCTAAATAAAACAGAACCAGGGCTAAAAATAAATACATGGATTTCAAATGCAATCTGGACTTCAG
Organism: Oryzias celebensis; assembly: GCA_014656515.1. Classification (NCBI taxonomy): domain Eukaryota; kingdom Metazoa; phylum Chordata; class Actinopteri; order Beloniformes; family Adrianichthyidae; genus Oryzias; species Oryzias celebensis. The sequence goes on along the minus strand of BNCR01000017.1, from coordinate 21,569,389 downwards.
CCTGTTAAGTATCTTTCATATCTTTATTACTCTCACTGAGAGATAAAAAACATCAACACATGCACACACACATATACACACACACACACACACATATATATATATATATATATATATATATATACATACTGTAGAATGTTATTTTGAGATTCCTGTTTCAACTAATTTACACGTGCTGGAACTATTAAAAGCAACATTCAATGTGTCATTTCCTCTCCTTGAAGCCGATTTAAAATTCAAAAGTCTTTGGCGAATCACAAAACTTCTTACAAGTACAAATAATTACAACTTCAAAACACGGAGAGACTAATCCTGCTACGTAGCGCAGTGTCGCAGCAGAGGATTAGCCTGTGAAGGTGACTCTACCTCACACTTTACGTGTCCCAGGTGCTCAGTCAACCTCTGAATCCCAATTGAGGAGCTGTGCGAGGCAGTCAACTTAAGCTAGCTTCCCTACAGTGTAAGTTGCCTGTCATCAGCTCCCCCCTCAGATAAGGACAGATGACCTTTCTCCAGGTTGTTATAATAAATCAGCTCCAGAGGCTGTTATTCCTGGCAAAGTCCTCCAGTCGGGCCTTGCAGGTTATAATTGAGTTTTAAGGCAGACAGACGTTTTCCTTGTCAATTTGATATGTCAATCTGTCACTTAATACGATGAGTATCAACACAACACAATCTATTCATACTCACACAAACAGAAAAAGAATATTTGAAAAAAATATTATGGCTGCATAAACCCTAGGCTCTTTTTTTTTTCTTAAGAGTGGGACCCACTCTAATGAGTGGGTGCAATGAAAATCGTGTTTTGGTGTTTTTAGCATGTTCTTGTAGCATTTTTCTCATAATGGAGGACATGTAAAGACTTCTTTATTTAAATTATGATGGATCAGTAGCAGATAAAAACCCAAGTTTGAAAAAGGTTGTGAGTCAAGGGCGGTCCAACGTCTTCGCTACAATTCTAAATCGTCCACTTGAGGACAAACAGTTTATTAACATCTTCATTTTCCTCGTCTTAGCTGCCATCTGGCTTTGCTTGTTTTTGCAACCCTAATGTTAGGTTGGGCTTGTAAGGTGCTAAAGGCTAGTGGGAGAGAGAGTGAACAAAGGGTATGATGGGAAATAATCTGAGCTAACTTCTGGGCGAACAGTCCCACCCAAAAAAGAGAAATTTTAACGCCGCTCTGCAGAAAGCATGTCTTATAAACGACCATGGTCTTTTGGTTTTTGTATAAAACTGCATTATTATTATTAAATGACCACTGGAAACACTTTTACAGAAGAGAAAATATAATTAGAGTGGAACTTTAAATTAAAATAATGTAAAGCACTTCATAGAAGCAATCAAAGCGGCTCTTGCTTTCAGACAGGTTGTTCTTTATGCTAAATTTAGAACTTTAGTTTCTCAGTTAGAGGGGAAAAGGCACAAAGTTAATTGTCCCTGTGATAATAGGAGCGTTTCAGCGGCTCAGCCACGAAATAGGCCTTTTGGGCACATTAAACACAGAATCTCTAAATCACTGCACATGCTGACTCAGCACTCTGATAACTACATTTAGCCAGATCCATTCTGGGCTTCTATGCACCAGTTCAGTCACTGATCAGCATGAACTCACAAGATGACCAAACAGACTTTACTCCATCATTCTGGATCCGAATTAGAAAAAATTTGGAAACAAATCTGGACGATTATCTCTTCATTTCTCAGGTAAAAAAAAAAAAAAAAAAAACAAACAGCAGGAAACTGTCAAAGAATACCATAGAACCAAACAAGTTGCTGTAATACTTCAGGCACACTATACCATGGTTCCATGGAGCACATTCCCAACCATTTTTATAACATCACAGGAACTGAATGAGACTTTCAGTTATTCACATTTGCCAGGCTAGCAAATATTTGACAACTGTACCAATGTGAAGCATTTGGCAAGCTTTCCACTGTTTCCATTACTCTTTGGCAAGCCTTAACTGGTTTTAAAGTTGCTTAAAAATTCAGACTTGATGATTTTGCAGAAACCAACTCTACTTTGCTGGGGAAAAAAATACAAAACAGGTCTGTATTTGACAAGTTACAAATTAAATAAATATTATTTCAGAAGACAAGTACCTCATCTATTGCATGAATTACACACTTCATATATTTAATATGTCCTTTTTTCTAAATTGGGTGTAAGTATGTGAAGAGAGCAGTCAATGTGTAGCATACTACTGGTTTGTATTCTGGTTTGTTCTTTAGCATCACTTCCCTACTATAATATGACACAGGCAGGCACAAGTAATGCGATTCTCACAGTTTGATGTACCTTTGCGCTTCGGTTAATCCGTGTGCACCTGATGATTTTAAGTGTCTCACTTCTACCTTTGGTGCCTAACACAAAGAAAGAATCAAATTTCACACTAAAATATTTATTTGACACAGTGAAGCAGGGAGGCATCTATTTGAGCTGCTGGTGGTGTGGAGGAATCACACGCAGGAGGCAGGCTGATGATTTTTTCAACCCAAATATTGTGCTCGGGTCAAACTTGATCAGTTTTTAAGTGTGAAAATGGCTCCATTTTGACTAAAACACAATATAACGGTTAATAAATCCAAATAACTTAGTATTTTTAGTGTAGGCAAAGGTTTAGAACCATACGTGCCATAAAACAAAGCTAGTAAAACATTTCACAAATAATTTTAATGTGATGGAAAGCAACAAAATATCTTTCTTTAATTATGAGGGTAAATAAGCAGCCGACCCTGAAAGAATTGAAAACTTGGGCAAAGTTAAAATTAAGTAACTTTGATTCAACCAGAAAGTTTGTTTTTAGTTTGGAAATGACAAAAACGTCTCCCAGAAAGTAGTAAGACGATGTAGAAGAAGTAGAAGGCTTTTGAAAAAGCTGTGACAAGTACAGACAGACATTTGCCCTCTGGGGTCTGAATCATTTTGAGGCATCAAAAACCAAGCAAACTGTTCTTAAACATGATTTAGGTTTAAAACTGTCGTGAAAATCGGATTACATTAGGATCCGAATGTAGGAAACCACAGGAAGATTTTGCAGAAAAGGTTTATTTGAATAGATGAAGCATGAAAAAACATGGTGGACTAAAACAGTGACAATTCAAATTTGACCTTTATTAAACTGACACCATGGACCTAAAAAAAATTAAAGAATTGTTTTTGAAGATGAAACAGTTGTAATGATTTACAGCTCAAACATGGTCCAATTATTACAGTGGCAAAGTGGAAACGCAAAGGAACACAACAGTAAGCTTAAGAAATCCAGTAAACTTTCTAAGATTTGTGTTTATATTTGGCAGGGTTAGCAGGATATATGGAATATAGTGCTAATGTGTTGCCCCGAAAACAAAAAGAAACTCCAAAAACCTGATTTTCAGTCCAGGAATAGTTCTTCCTTTGGCACAAACATAATGACCACCTCGAGCTTGCATGCCTGAGAACAGAAATAAGATCATGTTTGTGACACCTGATGTTTTGCTTTTATTTTCACCGCTTTAGGCTGTTTCCTGCAGAGCTTTATGGGAGAAAAAATTCAAGCTGTGGATTTGGTCAGTCTTTTCTCATGTAATTCTTTAAAAACCTAATCAATATAGAGATGGGTTTTTGAGGTATATTTTGTATTACATTTTTTTAAATACAAGAAGGTAAACAATGCTATTTAAATTCAATGACTGCAAATGGTTTAATCGCTCAAAGTATCTTTGCAGAAGCATTACTTTGAAAGGATCTTAGTAATGGGTAAGTTCGTCAAATAAATGCATCCATTGAATTTACATTCGCAAGATTATGATTTGAGGTGATTTAAGAATAGATTTCATTGTTTTTTATTTTGATTTTTCATGAAAAAATCTAGATTTTTTTTTTCCAAAACCAACTTTGCCTGTTATAAATGTTAAAAACAAAAATAAAACAAATCTAATAATTTGTTATACACTACATTTTGATCACAAAATCACAAACTGTTATATTGTAGCAAATACATGTATTTATATAAACAGAAATTAATACTTTAATTTAAAACTCTAATTTTGAAAGTCTCCATTGGCTTTAATGTTCTAATGGAGTTTTCAACTAATGCTATAAAAATGTAATTTAATTAAAAACATTTTTTTCACAACGCATTTATTCTGGAAAAAAATCATGAAAACTTGCTTACTCCAGTAACCTTATTTAATTAGCTTTCCTATGACTATAATCATGTGTTTGACATATGCAACACTGTCTGTGGAAATAACATTTAATTATTAGACCAACTGGTTAACTGCTGAGGCCTTCCAGCAATGACAAGTTTGACTAATGACACAAGAAATGCAATATCCGCACTCTGGAAGTCTAAGGCTTGCAAGGGCACGCTATGCTTCATATATAATAAACATCCCATCATTTTGATGAACACTTTTCCGCCTGGAACTGAGGATATGACCGGAACTGTAAATCTGCTCATCTTTCCTTATTTAACCTGATCTGTGTTCGGAGGGTGTTTAGCCTCAGAGCAGATCTGAACCTTCACCTTGTTCACTGAGCGTGGTAAAGGTGAGTCTGTGAAGCAGTAAACCAGAGTTTATATCGTGCATGAGCTGATGAGTTTATTTAAAGATTAAACTTGAAATGTTATATTCATTTTAAAGACTTCCTCAAGTTAAACTAATGTGTTTTTTTTTCTGTATAAAGTATAAAAAAACAGGTATCTAATTTCTGGAAAACACGTACAGTACATTAAAGTCCCACATTGATCAAGTTTTGATCTACTTTTAAAATTATTCCTCGTGGTCTTTTCACTATGATTATTCAGTTTTTAGCCAAAATTAAAAAAAAAAAAGTGTTGTTTTCTGAAACATAATCCGAATTCTTACCCTACCCCTCTGACTTTTCCCTACCCCTTCAATTGAAGGGGCTTTTGAAGGGTGATGGGTTTCAAAATTGTTTTTTAAGGGTAGAACAAAGTGACTTCAAGTTCTGTTTCCCTCCGGGGCTTGGGAGAGCCACGACCTGCTGTGCCTTGGAGGAGAAACGCATTTATTCATGTGGGTGTGCTCTGAAGCACAGGAGTTGACATTTAAATGTAACTAATGAGTTGTTTTCGCATGACTTTTTAAAGTTCTAAAACTGATGTTATGCATTTTCCAAAGTATTGATTAAATATTGATGACGTCATCGAGGGAAAGTGCCTGTTTGGACCGTTAGCTTGTGGCTTGCCATAGTAACTTGTATGTCACACTAATAATTTCTTTCCAACAGAAATTTTCCGTCTGCTCCTGATTTATAATGATTTGAATAAAGAACTATTCAGAGTGTGGTGGAAGGTGGCAAAGGCCATCGCGGATTGTCCTGTTTTTTTTTTCCTGTAAGATTGAATGTAGGGGCTGAAATAAAATAAGAATTGAATTCTTCTCACAGCTCCTTTCCTGACATGAGGATGTGTAGACTTACACTGTGTGAAAATCTGTTATTATAATGTAGTACTATTCATTAAAGGAACAAATAAATACAACAGTAGAAAACATAGTTTTAAAAGCACCATAGATTTAAATTACCATGAATTCTTGTCTTTTTTTGCATTAAGAAACATAGATTTGATCAATGATTTTTAAAAAACAGTCCAATTCTCATGTATGTAATCTTTAAAATCTGACATATTTAATTTAGTGATTTGAAAAGATGGTTCCATCAGACTGCCTCTATGCTAAGACAAATAAAAGTTTGCCTAACACATACAGTAGCTTAGAGATAGTTGCTCTCTGGGTTGACAAATATAAATCAGCCTTGTACCAGATATTTATGAAAATGTACCATGATTTGACATAAGAAAATCACTAAGAATCACATATTTATTTCCAACCTTTGTCTTCACAGAAAGCTCGACACCTCCACCTTCAATTATTCTGTGGTTTATTTAAAATTGTATCTACAGAAATAAATAACAACAATAGAAGTGAGTCACTTACATGTTTTCTTTAACTTTAAAAATAAATAAGATTCTCATTATTTCACGTTTTTGTTTAGCACAGACATCAGTGTATCGACCAGTATCTTGGGTTTTCTAATTCCTTTTGGTCATGTTTTTTCTTTTCACTTTTCAGTCAGTAACATATTAGTCGAATAATGTCTGAATGACCTGCTAATGACTTTGACGTGACGTAAAAAAATGTTTTTTCTGAATAGTACAAAGTGTTGCGGTCGCACAATATGGGTGCATTATCTGAAGACCCACTCAAATGAAAATTGTGTTTTTGGTGTTTTTAACATGTTCTTGTTGCTGCTCCATTTCATTCAAAGCGTGCACTTGGAGACAAATAGATCCATGTACGTCTACGTTTTCATGGTCTGATCTGGCTCAAAACTGCACAGTTGGATGGCTGTGATATTGCTTGTGATTGTTATTGCACCAGTAATGTTAGGTTGGAGTTGTGAGGGGCTGGAAGCTTGCAGAAGAGCATGCAAACAAAGGGATCATGGGAAATGAGGAAAGCTTACTCCACACCAACAGTCCCACCCAACATTTTAAAGGGGAATTTCTAATAAACTACTGCCGCTCTGCTGAAACTATGTCCTAGATTTTGACTAAAAACAGCATAATTGTAATTAAAAGATCACTGGAAATGGTTTTACCATAGGTCAAAAGGTCAAATGATCATAGGTCAAATTATGATAGGAGTGGGATTTTAAGCCAGAGAGCTTCTGTTTTGGTGCTTGTGCTTCAGCAGATTCTTGCTTCCGTGTCCTTAGCACAGTTCAGATATTCAGCTGCTTTCATCCAATGATATAAAGCCAAGTACTGCTGTTAGGAAGTTGTTGTGAACGCCTGCTCTGACATTTGAAAAACTCCTGGCAGAGACTTCTTTACTGTCCTCACCTCACTAAGTGCAGTTTGTCGTGTGGTTCTCTGCGTCTCCTTCTCAGGCGTGTCTGAATGAAGAGCGAGGGACATTAGGGGAATAGTGACCACTGTCTGAATGACGAAAGGCCGCTGTTTTGGCAGATTGATGAAGCCATTAGTGTTGCAAATCTCAAGTCTGAAAGCAGTTTTAGTTGCAGCACAACTACAGTCATGATTGGTTTCTCTGTACTTCTGAGCTCAACATCTATTATGCATAACCAACAAGGAAACTGCTAATGCAGGTTGTATAATTAATTGATTAAAACTGCAGCATAAGCATGAATTACTGAGGCTGCACGAGGAAATAAGGACTAAATAGGCAAATATAAGCAGGATGTCTTAAAAGGAAGGCATTTACCTTAGTGCTTTAAGCATTATGGATATTTCTGATAAATTCATGACATTTTTCTGCAGATTCTCAAAGCAGGAGGTCATATTTTAACTCTATTTTATGTCTAAAGCTCTATTTTTTCAAACTTGACTTGAAATTTGAATCACTTTTAAAACATAAGTATGACACTTCCTGGCTCTAGAAAGTACCTATGTGTGACAAAACAAAGATATTTTGCTTGAATTTTTTTTTATGCTGCATTCAATTAAAATTCAATTCAATTCACACCACATGTATTTGGTGGCTCGATCAGCAGGTAGAAAAACAATCCGATATGGCTGCTCAATGTGAGGATTTTAGTCCTGAACATCCATCCATTTTCTTTACCCGCTGGGACAGTGGGGCTGTCCCGGCCACTGTTGGGCGAGGGAGCGGGATACACCCTGGACAGGACGCCAGTCACAGAGCCCATGGAACTGGAGCGATTGAGCCACCGGCCACCTGTAGAGCTCTTCAAAACATGTAACCCAAGCTACTCGCTCAACATCACCTATGTTTTCCATGATGTGACTACAACTGAAGTTCAGAAAAACGTTAGGGGTTGCTCCTCCCTCACATGACCTGGGTGTCAAGGTGTCCAGGACATTTAGGGCAGGTGGCAAGCAGTAAATTTGACAAAAGCAAAAAGAGGGGCGGTCGATGCAAATTTGACACACGAATCACGTCTGGTGTGAATGCAGTTTTATACAGTGTTTAATATGCACTGTTTTTTAAAATATATATATATATATATATATATATATATATATATATTAGCTCTGAAAGAGCAATTTTACATGGAAAAGTATGTGTGTCAATACTGAAGCCTTGTTTTAATATTTACACAAAAAGAATCTTTTATGAAATGCTGTGAACTATGGGATTTTCTGCACGGTAGAAGATGAAGATGGCCCTGAAGAACAAAAAAAAAGAATATAATAAACAAAGATATCAGTAGGAAAGCCTCAAGCAAGAAAAGCAGAACTAGTTGTTTCTAAAGAATGTAAATGTTTCATGGGAAACAAAACTTGATGGGCAGATGAAGAACTACAACCAAGGCTTTTTCGATGACAGACAGAAAAAAAGAAAAGAAAAAAAAAACTAAGGTTAATGCTACCAAAATAATATTGACTTATAAATTGATCTATAAACAATTGACGGATTACATGGAAACCAAATTTTTCACAAACTGCAAGTCTTTTGCTTTCTAGAAGAAAACCTTTGACTTTTGTCTGAATAGAGAACTGGAATCATGTGCTGTTTATCAAGTAGCCAATAGGTGCTCAACACAGAAGCAAGTCAGTTTCCATTTATTTCAAATGTTTAATGTATTCTCTTTATAACAGACATACACATTCTTACAAGCTGGTTTAAAGAAAAAAATGTTTTTTTTTATATTTATGGGAACTGTGCTGGAGTGGGTCATGGTTAAGTTACCTTTTTTTTGTCTTTTATAATATAATGCAACATTGTCGACCACATTGGACCACAGAACTATTGATTTAAACCGTTTTTGACTAGCTGTCTTCATGCCTTTCAGCTGTCAACATCTGAGTAATGAAGTCATTTTAAGAGTCGCAGGCAACATGGGTGCGTTCCACCAACTCATGCTTGTTAGTTATGCCCTTTTGGCCGATTTGGTTGTAGAATTTCTTATCAATATAACAGCTAAATGTCTAACTGATTTTAAATGACTTTTGTAGATGTTAGAGGTTTTGTCCATGAATGATTTCCAATTAGAATGTTGGACATTGAATTTGCATCAACCGGACATTCAAAGAGCTTCTGAAACCACTTCATCAGACTCAACCAGATAAACTTTAGAGGGGCCTTTTGAGGTACTGAAAGCTTTTTCCAGAAAGCCCCTGCAGAGAACCCCTGTGCCTGCTCCACTTCTCCCCTGACTGACAGCACACTCCAGTGCAGCAGCAGAGTTCGACACGCGCAATGATCCATCCTGACACGCATGACCTTTCCAGGGCCACACAGCTGGCTCACCATGCGGCACACCAGGCTTGACTGAAAAGGCCACACAGGTGATGCCATCACAGCCCTGCAAGGCCTCTCCTTACTGCCACCTCAGGACCTCACAAGTTGTACATCTTTGAACAGACAATCTGAAAGACTGAAAACTAAGCTTGGCATTTCAATTTCACCACCTTCCTGTCAAAGCTTAGATACAGTGAAGGTTTTTTGGACTACTAAATTCTGATATGTTATGTTTTTTGCACTTTGACACAATCAATATTTTAGTAAAGGCCTTTCTTAAATACAAGATAATTAAGAAGATGACATTTGCATAACACTTTCAGTTATTTCACTGAGTAGATGTGCTTCATAAAGATGCTGCCTTGAGAGTCTAGTTTAATGACATGTCTGCCAACAGTCTTTGTCGTGGAAGTGTAATCTCAGAAAGGATGCAGCAGGAGCCACTAAAGGACGAACATCCAGAGGATTGTAAGTGCAGAGCAGGCGCTGCAGCTGTGAAATGAAGAGCTGTCGCATCCAGTGAGCACTTTCCTAAGTAAAGAAAACACTTGGCACAGCAGAAATAAATCATGTGCTTGTGTATTTTGCTGAATGATTGTATTTTTTATAGAAGGGAGAAGGGCATTCTCTGCAGTTCAGAAATCCAGCTTAGGCGTTGGTCAGTTCTCTTGGTCTTTCATGCATGCCCTGAAAAAGTGGCTTTTTTAATGGATTTTTTCAGTCACAAACCTGAACTGTGATGTGATTATAAAATGTGCATGGTAGGAATTTTTAAACAGAATTCAGAGTGAATTACTGGTACAGCTGTTGCATTGCCTTATGTTTATTGCAACTTGAAATGTGTGTTTAAATAGAGAAATATGAGTCAAAAAACAAAAATTAAGCATGCAATTAAATATTCTAAGCTTAACTGTGAAATCAATTTTTAAAAAAAGAGAAACATTTTATGCAATAGTCATTTAACCCTCTAAAAACTTCTTAAACAAAAGAAAACTATATAAAAAAGTTGGGTTTGAGCAGAAAAACCAAATATAATTTATTATTTCAGCAGTTCAAATTTATATTAAATACATTTTGTCCATTTTAGTGATGACAAAATAAAGTTAATTGTAGCCATGGTAACATGGAAAATTGAAGTAGAATATCCTGCAGACAGAATTACTTTAAATGCAAAATACCAGAAATGAGCAGGTTTCGTTTTAGATCAGGAGTTTATAATCTGATGGTCCAGAACCACATCTGGCTCTTTTATCCCTCCATCGTGGCTCTCTGGCTTTAAAGTAAAATACCAGCAATTTGAATAAATAATAGTGTTATGTTTATTTTTAGATGTTTAAACTGAGATGACCTTCCGTGAGTAAAAATTACACTAAGTGTCTTTTTTTAAACCACTACAGTGACATTACGCTAACTAAGCAAAGTCATGGTAAAAGTTTTGATCTTTTATCAGAGTGATTTGGTTTAAACTCATAGTCTTGTCTCGTGTCAAGTTGCTTTTCAGAGGCAAAGGGCTTAAAGCAGGTTATCCAAACCACTCAGAACAAAAAAATTATCTGAAAAACAGAAATAAAATAAAGAAAAATAGAACTTTTTGTCAACATTAAATGCGAGTTTACATTGATAATGCTCACTATTAACTATTACATTTAAATCATGCAATCAGGAAAATACCATCTTATTCAAAAGTACAAAACAGGGATTTTGATCACAGAAACAAAGAAATCTTTTGGTCTTGTTTATTTGTAAAGGTTCTGAAGGTCTAGTGGCCCTTGGTTGTAGCCCAGCTCAATCACAATCAAGAAATGCTGGGGGCTGCATTGTATTGATTTTATGACAGGTGCCTGCAGACCAGTAGAAATTTGAGCACATTCTGCCCATTGGCCACACTTTGGTCATTGCTGTCTTAAATAACTCCAAGTAAATCTGCAACAGAAAGATTTTAATTGAAACAGAATGTATTTTATTTTGAAAGGAACTTGTATATGCATGCTGCTGTCAAAATACAATATAAGACTTTTACGATTTATTTATTGTAGATATTCACGAGCTACATTCAGGGGCAAAAACCATTTTCCCCCTTCCCTTGCTCCCCCTATTTTTGAGCCAATATTAATATAATTATGGACAAAGATTAAGAATGCTCCTTTAAGCATAGCAACTATAAGAATTTAACTAAAAATAACATTAAACTAAATTAATAATATAAAATATTCTAGCTCTGCCACTGAAATGAATGGCCCCAAGAGTATAAATAAAGTTTTTTTTCTTAAGAAAAGAAGTATAGAAAATGTTGTTTTTTGGATATTAAGTCACCAAGCAGCATAAAAAGAATTTTAATGTGAAAAGGAACTTAGGGGTCCCAGGGGCCCCTAAAACACATCACTCAACATCAGAAAACCGCTCGTTACCTTTTCTTCCTCTGGGCCTCCTTCTTGTCCATAACGACGGGAACACAGTTCGTCAGCTCGGTCCAGTCCGCGTGCAGTCCGCAGCTCCAGCCGGTGGAGAACCGGGAGAAGAGCCAGCTCTCCTTCTTGCCCGGCCGGTGGCAGGTGCATTTCTTCTGCCCCGGCTTGCAGTCGCACGGCTGCTCCAAGCGAATATTCCTCACCAGGTGTCTCCCGAAAGTGGTCCCCCCTGTCTTCTGGATGTGCAGAAACACAATCACGTCGTCCCCTCTGATGTTGAACTCCACATGGCGGTCGAGGTCCCTCTCGGTGAAGTTGAATTTGGACGGTGTTCTTGGAGGAGCGTCCTCCTCCAGGTCTTGATCTCTGTAGAAGTCGTCGGTGTCCTGATACGGGGATGGGAGCAGGCTCACTCCGCGGAATTTCTCCTCCGTCTTAAAGTGGCATGAATTGCTGCCCGCAGGACAAATGTACTGGTACCCGATCATAACAAAGAGGACTGCCAAGACGGGAACCAAAACGAGCTTGTTGGATCTATCATCCATCATCTCACCCAAGTGTCTTCATTCCATTACCGGGAATAATTGGCTGCTTTCTCTGATCAATATCCCTCCAAGCATCAGACAGATTAAAGGTGCTTTTTACCTGAATGCCACATGTTGAGCATCCTCCAAAGACACTTTGGTTTCCAGAAGAGCGCACGCGGTCTGCCAAGCCTTCAAAAGTCACGGCGCTTAAATGTTTTGCTGTCCAACTTCTGCAGCCGGTGTGGAGCTGCGTCAGACCCAACGACTCCCATGCTCCCGAGTCAAGTTTCACAACGAAAGCGATGTAGAGAAGAGAGCGTCTTTGGAGTTTGACTGAAAAGATGTCCAGTTAACGAGCTTACTTGGGAAAGGATCGCGCGTCTCGCAGTGATGCTTCGGCAGCAGCAGTAGCAGCAGCAGCATCCTCTGCAGGCGCAGACGCTCTGACTCTGTGCTGCATGGAGCAGAGCTCTGAGAGGCTGCTGCTGCATCCCAGCCGACAAAGACGCCTTCTGCTATGGCCGTGGATGGGCTGGAAGAACCATTCTGTTCAGACATCGTTTTGTAACAGAACACAAAATGAGAAAAAACAATAAGTGTACACGAATGACATTTTATAAATTGCATTTTTTTAATGAGCTAGAGTTTGATGGCTACTAAATCTAAACAATTTATAACAATGTATAGCTTGCGAGAAAAATTAATAATAATAATAATAATAAATACCAGTGCTTAAGAGTGCTTAAAGAGGAAAATATATATATATTTTAATTTCCTGAAATACTTTTTTCCACAATATTGGCCTAAAATTAAGTCTAAAGCTTCCACACCAAGCAGAAAGATTGATCTATAAGAAAACATTAACGTATATATTTATGCCTACCGGTATTTTATATCGACTATTATTACATATAGCTTGGACACACGCGAGTTTCAACACAAATTAACTATTTCCGACAACATCCTTTAACCTACTATGTAGTACATAACAGCATATTTTAAATATACATTTTTTATTTACAATTACTGTAATTTTTTTTCTTTTGTCAGCCTGCAGGAAGTTTCACTAAGAACCTGACATAAAAAACATCAACTACATTTAAAGGGCTCAGATTTAGGGAAAAACGTTTGAACATCAGCGGTTGTTCATTTAGCTGCCTACTTCTATGCCTGAAAATTGTTAGCTTTATAATTACACCAGACATCCTTGCACTATCGCTATTTCCATTTATATCTACGTAAAATATTTAAAACATATTTTTAAAAATAACTGTATAAGTCTAAACATTTTTTTCTAAATATTTATATTCAATAGATAAAACGGTCCGCGCAAGGCACCCCAATTTGTTCTATGCATAAAAACTCGCTAGCCGCTAGCTTTGGTCATGTACTCCTGGTGGGAGATCCTGAATTCGTCGCTTTTTTAATGGAAGCGGTTCGGCATCACATGTGGGTTAGACAAATATGTTTGATATTGAAAATAGCAACGGTTACATATATTTTATCCCCACAATGACACCCTTGCGTTGTACACCGCTGTTTGTAATGTCACTTTAGGTATTCTACTGTACCGTTATTCTTCTTGGCAGAGCTCACTTCACATTTACAGCTAAACTAACTTCAGCACTTAAACAACTCTTCGTGTCTCAAGTGGCGCATTTATTGCAAACGGTTTAACTCGTTAAAACAACAGAAAATAGGTTTTCCTACTGCTGTTTGTTAAAAGTTAAAATTGTGATGGAAAACTGTTAATTTGTGTCTTGAAACGTCATGGTTGGGGTGATGTTTTTGAGTACGTGGCAGTGACTGACACCTCTGGTAAAAGCTCAGGACTGTAGTGGCGAAGTGGTTTCTCTACTATGACAATGAAGCACACTATAATGCTGACCCTGCTGCTGCTGCTGCTGCTGAATGCACATCAAGTAAAATCAGCATCTAAAGGCGTCACTGCCAGTCTGAAAGCGAAGTGGAGCATGACCCCTTTCCTCCTGGAGACAAGGTACACTTCTGTTTCTGCTAAATGTCCAAAATTCTGTGTTTTTTGTCAATATTGGGTGCTGTGTCTACATTAATGAGGAAAAAAATGAACTTAAATGATTTTAGCAAATGGCTGGAATATAACAAAGTGAAAAATTTAAGAGGTCTGAATACTTTCTGTACCCACTGTATGTACTGAAGTTTGTCTTAGTTTTATAACAATTTTGTGCTAAACGCATATCATAAACCTACTTTGTGGTTAAAACAAATATTAAGAGAATAAAAAATACTGTCTAAAGTGTCCCTTTAATTATTATTGAAAGATATGTAATAGAAAAATCTTGGCACAAAAAACACAATATACAATAAAAATGTATATACACAATCAAAGGTAAAGCTGCTGAAGTCTACCAAAACTAGCTTATCTCTATGGGAAAAATACGAAAATTAAACTTCACAATGTTTTATTATTATATTGACATTTTATTAAAGATATTATGGGAAAAATGTGGTAAAGTTCATAAATTATAATTTTATTTAACAAAAATGTCAATTTAAACGAAAATTTGTGTGACTTTTTTTGTATTGTCTGTTTTGTCACTACAAAGTTCTGTGACTTTAGCTCCAAAATGATCGTGTCTGAATCCAATTGTAGCACGTGCAATTATTAGTGTTTTCGTAATTTGAAAATTACTACATCTCTAGAAATATATGAATATTTTTTAAAATAGGTACAATAAATTGTGAAATGTAAAAATATAGGATATTTTTCATCCAACCAAAACAATAAAAATAAACCATTTTTTATGTTTGTTTTTCATACTTATAAATTATAACTTCACCAAAAAGATGTTTTTATGATTGTATTAATCGAGAACTAATTTCATCACAATCATTTTTTTAGAGAAGAGGTCAAAAAAGTAAATTTCTTACTTTACTGTATGTAACGTTTAAGGTGAAAAGTTACCTGTGAACTGGTAATTCTGTTTAGACTTCATTTAAAGAGAAGTGATGGGAAATTACTCAAGCAAATAAAGGAAGCAATACCTTCTTGAAATAGATAATTATTTTGTTTTCTATGCAGTGAATTTATTGGAGAAGATGGAAATGAGAAATTCTGGCAGTTTGTCGACACAGTGAAGGAACTTACTGTCTACAAACAAGGAGGTTTGTGATCTTTCTTACTCAAATGTTTTTTTCAAATGTTATGTCTTTAATCCTTATAAAACTGATCTTTTTTCAAATCTGTAAGTTTTTGGTTTCTTAAAGGTCAAATTTGTTTCTAATGCCTCTTGGTCTTGCAGAGTCCGTTCGCTCGTATTACAACTTGATCATAAAGAAAGCAGGACAGTTCCTCACTGATCTTCAAGCTCATCTTCTCAAATTTGCACTGGCTTTGCGCTTCTACTCACCTGCGATCCAATCATCACAGCAGGTACTGCCTTCTTTTTATTTCTATTAAATAATCAAAACGTAAGTAAAAAAAAGTTTTTCAGAAGTAGATATTTTAAAACAAATACGAAATACCTGGATCAGACTGCAGATGTTATTTTAATGAGGAGTAGCTATTCTTACGTTTTTGCAGCTTTGAAATATTTTCGCAAAGTAATTTATTTTAAGGTAATTAACTCCACCCCCAAGTAATGATATCTCAGCAGTTCCAAATGTGAGCTTTCTGTATTGTTAAAAAACAAATATGGGAGACTTCTGACTTTTTTCAGATTTGACATCTCACTGTAGGTTTGTTTGTTTTTTCTTAATCTTTTAGACATAAATTTGAATAAAAATCAAAACACATACAAAATACTCACACATATTACTGTTTATCAATTTTTCTGTAGAACTTGTCTATTTATGTACATTTTTAGATGTCAATTTGATTATATCGTAATTTTTGATTGACTACACAATTTATAGTCCATTTTGGTTCATTTTGAGCATTGGGATTTGATCCGCTTCACTGACCGAAAATCGATCCAGTAGATCTGTAGCCTAAAATTAAACCAGTGTGATTCAGAGACAAATACCTTAGTACTGAACAGTGCAGGTGAAGTTTTCCAGAAGGGAACATTAGAACATTCTACCAATGTATGGTCACGTCTGCAAATTCAAAGTGTTTCCATATGTTGTGCTATAATGATGGTTGATCATCTTTTTTGCCAACAGGTGTGTTGTCTGCTCTGATGGCACTTAGTCATTTTTACATTATTGTAAAATAAACCTACCATACCTAAATTCAAATGGTATTTTCCATTACTGACATAATCAATTTATTTCATTTTGAAATTACTTTATAAAAGCATAGGTCGACTTGATTAACAACTTGCCTCAGATGGATTGATCTGCTTGGATTTTAGGAATATAAATCTATTCATTGATACACAATTTTTTGTAACAATTCTAATGTTAAGTTGAAGGCAGAGGGGCTGTGATTGCTGCGGTGAAACTATCTATAGATTTCTCCACTTGATGCTTCTCATAAGTATAATTCAAAAAAACTGAAGAACTTCTGTTATGTGTTGGTGCTTGGTTGTAATGAAGGGTGTTCTTATGATCTCGGATATTTTAATTGTAATCTGATTTATTGTAAACAAAGCCAAGCAAGATCAAAAATGGAAGCTACTCAATATATCTGGTTGTCAAAATTTCTATTTGGAGACAGTCTGTTTCTCATCAGTTCTTATGTTGGTCTGAAACAGCTGAAAAACAGCTCAAATAATCTTAGATGTGTTTTTTTGTTAGTTTTTGTATAATTGCAAACCACTCTGAGGGAAAGTTGATTATAAGCAAAAATGATCCATTCTACAACTGTGGAGGTTTTGATTGTGTGCTCACCAGTGGCACTTTCTATATCTTCACATGATGCAAACATTTTAAATGCTGCTTGTCAAACTATTAGGCAGCTTTTTAAGGCTGTTAAGACTCCATCATTCTGCAGTGAGAAAGTGGGGAATCATGGAGGAAAATTCACTTTTTCAGGAAGTGTCATTTTCAGAGAAGTTGTTCAGATGAAACCCCAAAGCTAAATGTTCCGTGCAGTAAATAATTTACCTCCAGTAAAAGCATGAATTCTGCTGGAAGCTATAGTCTCCTGTTCCTATAGAGAACTTTTCAAAGCAGCTTGGCTTTTCTGTGTTGTATCTGAAAAAAGCCTAATATTCACGGCTTCCTGACCACTGGCAATGCAAATTTGTCCGCTGTAGAGGACATTTGCAAGCCTGAATATCTCACAACCACTGCATACTACTGAATTAACTCCTTTTGGTATCTACGGAATGACATTTGGGGCTTTTCATGAAGGGGTGGGGCTCTTGGAAATAAAAAAAAATGTTTTTCTCTTTTAACATTAGCCAGGATTGAGGTTGAAGCAAAGGGCACACAGAAAACACGGGCATAAAGAGTTTAAATGTTAAGAATTATGGGTAAAAGACACCTGTTTTTAAGTTTTTTTATTAGATTAAATCCTTCACAGTTTGTTGATATCACTCAATGCTCCATTACTTTACTGTGTGATGCTAAAGTTGTCCTTTAAACTACTTCATTTATAAGTGCATTTGGTATTTCAAAACTGCATCTTTTACTTGATTTTCCTTTAATAAAGTTATGGAAATTGCAGTAAGTCACTTGCTGTTCACCTGTCGCTGCCTATTTTTAGACTTTGTAAGGTCAAGTGGATTTTGAATTAAGTTTTAAAATAAAATGCTTTAAACTTAAGACGAACTCACTTTATAATTCATATAATTCTGTTTTACATGTTCCTTTCTCTGCTTTGAACAGATAGCCAGTGATGAGCCTCCACCTGAGGGATGCTATGCCTTTGTCTCCATCCACGGGCAACAAAGCTGCAGCACCAAGGACATCAAAAAGCTCCTTAAGGCAGCTGCAGGCAGGTAACAAGGAAAAGATCTGATTTTATTGCTTTTTCAGTTACCAAATACTCTAGGAGTAGTTTAGTTTCTGTGATGCCGTGACTGACTCGAAACATTTTTGAATTTTTGCAGGCCAAAACCATACTTGTACAAGAATGATCACACATATCCAGGAGTCAATAAAAGTGATTTGTCAGTTGTGATTTTGTATGCGGAGATCGGAACAAAGAAGTTTAGCTCTTTTCATAAAGTGCTATCAGAAAAAGCAGAGGAGGGGAAACTTATCTATGTGTTGCGACATTTCCTGGCGGTGAGTTTTCTCCTTTTTTTCTTTTTTACAGATTTTAATTGATCACTTATTTTCCATAATAACAAAACCACAACATCTACATTTGTTGTGTTTTTATAATACTACATTTTTCCTACAAATGTAGATGTTCAGGTATTTTCACAAGTAATTTTTTGAGCTACTAAGCGTCTCACATGGCGTTAGTCCTTCCGCTAAAGTAGCTGCCTTTCCCAGCAGGAGACAAGAAGATGCCCCAGAATCTGTTTGGGAATGATACAAAAGAAACAAAAAAAAATCAACGTTTTTTGTTCCACCAACAGAAACAGCAGGGAGCTTTTTCCAAACGTTAAATCTTGTCTAGATTTTCTTTTTGCTGTGTTTTAATTAAGTCTGGCTACTTTTGTCAGCTGTACTTCTTTAAAATGTGTTAATGCAACACTTTACAAAAAATCTGATCTAAAATGAGACTTCTCTTTCCCATCCAAATAGAAACACATCAAGTGATAAGATAAAACTGCATTCACTGAAAAACACTGGTTTCATTTCTTTCTAGGAACATAAAAGGTTGAAAATTATCCAAAATGACTGTGTCTTTGTCTGACTTTACATCGTTCAAGATTCACAAATACTTTTCTGCTCACAGATTGAAAAGTTTGTTTCTAAACAATTTCTGTAGTTCAGAATTAATTGATTGATTGATCGAATTATTGATTGATTGGTTTATTTCAAGCATAAATGGGACAGTACATGACAAAAAATAATCACACAGAATTAAAAAACAACACACTTAAGCCACACTCGTAGCGTTCGCTAAATATAGTGATTAATTACTAAAGTTAGTAGAGCTTGATTAATTGCTTGAAAAGGAGTGGGAAGAAGCAAATTTATATAATCCCACCCCTATTTAGTTACTTCATTTTATAGTTTTACATAGTTTTCATAATCCGGTTCTGATCAGATCTAGTGCATATTTTTTTCAAGTAACAATATTGGGTACTTATTGATTTTTGATTAATCTAAAAAAAACGATTTCAATAAACAGTAACATGAATCACACTTAATGTGACAGATATGTAATACTCATTGATGATCATTAGAATACAATTTCATATTAATCCAGAAACATCCCTATACATTGCAAATCATGTTTTCAATTAACAACCAAGTGCTTATTGATTATCATCTGAGAGAATTAAAACTTTTTTTTTTAAACATTAGTGATTCACACTTTATGTAATCAATAAATAATAAACATTGATTATCATTAGAACACGTGATTACATTAATCTAGAAATCATTGCTACATATTTCAGGTCAAGTAAAGAAAATCAATAGTTAATCAATAGATTCTAATGAAAGCATTTAAATGATCTTTATTGTACATTTACATACTCATTGGTTGTGATTAAAAGAACTTTGATCATTTCACAACATTCAAGTTCACACATCCAGATATTTGGAATTACCAGACGCCAGTTAATCTTTAACTCTTCTTATTTTCATATTGTGAGATTAGAGTTTCTTTATACATTTTCTTGAATTGCAAAAGTTCCAAAAGTTTAGAGCCACACACAGACACAAAGTATTACAAGATGTGAAATCTCAAAAAACAAGAAAGTAAAAAACACTACGAATGCTCAAACATGTCCTACCTTTACCTGTTGCATCTTTTTAACATCTTTGGCACAAAACATTTCCATCAGCTTTTTTATTCTCTTAGATTCTGGTGTCTAAACAAAACTTGTTGAAATGAAACAACTAAAAGTAGACATCTTGTTTATGGATTAGTCAAATAAAGAGTCTCTAGTTCTGTAAGGACCCCTGAATTTCTGACATTGTCTATTTGAAAGACCTGCTTTAAACATTGTTACAAACCAACAGTGTTTCATTAGCAGCGTTAAAGGATCTGGTTCAGTGCTCTGGATGAAATCTTTCTATATATTTTTTTTGTTTTGTCTTCACATTTTGGCTTTAATTTGTAGACCTGCCTACAAACATTAGGATTTCTATGTTTGAATTTTATTTTCAAAAAGTTCTTTAAATTTTAGTTAGTAAATTAAAGTTGAATGCACTGTTTATGATGCTGTTTGTTTATAAAGCAGGATTTTTTTTCCTATAAATTGTTTAATACTTGAAACAACTTTATAAACACAAACATAAATAAGATACATTTTGCAGATACATTTTCTGCACCATTTCTGAGATGTCTTATAGTGACACCACTTTAACAAGGTAACCTTTTTGTTATGTAAAGTGTCTGTGTATCAATTATAGTGAATCTCAGTAAACGTTTGTATTGCCTTTGGAAATCTGCCGTTTTCGCACTTTGCCCGCCATCGTCATAACAACTTTTTTATTTTTTACCTTTGGAGGTGCCTGACAGTTATTGGGGTTTGAGACGTCAAACCTAAAAAATCTGTCAGAAGTCTTCCATAATAGTTTTTTAACATCACGTTTGGCGCTGCTGGGATATCATTACTTGAGGGTGGAGTCGATTACCTTTAAAATAAATTCCTTTACGGATTTATTTGGAACATTTTAGTAAGTTTTTGTACGCGATCAGGAGGTGAAAACCCATGCCACCTTGCCCTGATATAGCTCTAGCAAACCCCTTGGTCCACAAAAACTCTTTTTGGGGATTAAATCTTAATATGGCGTCCTTTTCAAGATCTCGTAGAACGTCGCTACTTTAAAAATGTTTTAAAAACGAAATCCTTCATTCATAAAATTTCCTACTTGCACATTGGAGAATTTCGTGTTAGAAAAGCACGTCAATGTAAATGTATTTGATTCCTTGAAAAGATTGTCCCACCTCATACTGCCGGCTTACTACCCGCTCAGCCTAAAAAAATGTCATATTTGTGGAGAAGGCTCCCAAACCCACCAATTAAAGAGATAAACATAATTTTTAGGAGAGCATCAGGCCTTTTTTGTGAATATTTTCAAAACATTGATAGAGAAATGTGCATACACACAAAGACATGAAAGCCAACATTTTTTGCTTGCAATTGGCACAGGATCCAAAGCCAGCAAAGATGCTTTTATCTGGGTATGGCGTCGAGTTGGCCATCAAAAGCACGGAATACAAAGCTGTGGATGACACCAAAGTAAAAGGTCAGTTGGTGACTTATCAAACTGTGTGTTGAATCCTGCTGTGTTAAAGCCAATTAAACTCAAATCTTTTGCTTTATAGATTCGAAGAGCGTTACAAACACTGGGGAGGATGATAATGATGAAGTTCAAGGATTTTTCTTTAGAACATTAAAGTAAGGCTCAGAACTGCAGCAAATTAACTGCCTCAAAGTTGTGTTCATCTCTTTGTGTTTTCTTTTCTTTATTGTATTTGTTTTATGGGATTTGATAATTATAAGATAAAACATGTTCATGTTGTGTTCTCCTTTTTTGTGCCCCACTTAAGGAAATCTCATCCTGAGCTCCAGGAGCAGCTTACTCAGCTTCGTAAACATCTCCTGGAGAGCACAAACGACATGGCCCCTCTCAAAGTCTGGGAAATGCAAGGTAGGAACTTCTGTGTAGTTTGTATACATGCTGACACAATTTTTGGAGAATCATTTCATTCAAATTTTTTACAGTAATATTTTTAAATTTTAGTAACCCTTATCTGTAAACTTTTTAAATTCAGATGGTGTATTTTATTCTGTTTGTGTTCTTGTTTGAGAAAAAAACAAAAAAAGTGCATATTTCATGTTTATCAACCATGTCAAAGTGCTTTTTTTTTTAACTTTCACAGCATTTGCTTCATCCATTGCAAATTCAAGTATTCTAAAGTGAAGGTTTAGATGTTCAATGTTGATGAATATTTTCTGTTATTTTTTGCAGATTTAAGTTTCCAGGCAGCAGCAAGAATTATGTCCGTACCAAAGTTTGATTCTTTGAAGGTCATGAAAGATCTCAGTCAGAACTTCCCAAGCAGAGCAAGGCAAGTTCATTTGGGTTCACTTAGTTGCATGTGCATTTATCACTGCTTCAATATGGGTCAAATTGTTCCTCTGTTTCATGAGTCACAGCAGTATAAATGCTCGTTAAAGTACATGTTTTTCTGGCATTGACCTTTTCATTTATTAGTCACTTTACTGTTAATGTCATTTCACCTTCAGGGGAATCAAAACGAATTAGCAACAGAAAAATATATTTCAATCAAAAAGTGTAGCTCAAGTTTTATGTAGAATTATCCCAAAAAGAAGGATAACAGAAAGGTTGAATGTAATTTATGGCTTTAGATTAGATCAATTGGCTGGCTAAACCATCACATTCATTCATTCATTCATCTTCTATACCCATTTTATCCCTTTCGGGGTCACAGGGCTGCCGGAGCCTAACCCTGCTACTCATGGGTGAAGGCAGGGGACACAATCACACACTCATGCACACTCACATCCACACCTAGTGACAATTTAGAGTGACTAATTAACCTATGAAGCATGTTTTTGGATGGTGGGAGGAAGGGATTAGTAGCAGCTGGTTACTAATCCCTACTAACCAGCTGGTTAGTAGCTCAAAGCATGACATGCTCTTTAAATCAAACCAACACTTTCAGAAAATGCAGCGTCCTTAACCACCATTGACTGAGGAAACTACACTGAACCCCAAAAATCTGCATCCCTTCTTCAGACCCTGGAGTCCTATTTTTGTTTTTAAACAATTGCAATATTAATCTTCATCTTAGAGTTGTCTTTGTTCCGGGGGTAAATAAAATGCCTCTAGCAAGTTTGCTTGTTACAGGAAATAAAACAGTTGAAATTCTTGTTCTAGGATAGTCTTTACATGGTCAGTCTATCAAATTTTAAATTAGCTTTATTTCAAAATCCTCTTAAGATTGCGTTTTACTTTCATTTTGCACATTTTTCTCTGTTTCTTTGGCTATTGACATTTTACAATAATCAGCTTGAATGCAGCACTCTGCTAACAACCAGCTTCTTTATATATATATATATATATAAACTTTGAGCTGCACATAATCTCTCCAAGATAGATGTATAGAGAAACTTGTCAGATAGAGATCACATAATCTTTTTTTAAAAATAGATTTTCTTTTATTAGTTTAAGAAACTACTCCTAACTCAAGAAAGTGCTGAGTAAGAGCACTGAAGAAAATGACTGCAAACACACCATCTTGAGGTTTACAGGGTTTTGGAGATTAAAACTGGCATTTTACTGTCGGCTGGGGATGTGGTAAAAGCTGATGGTGACTGTACATGTTTTACTGTTCCCACAGATCACTGACAAAAGTGGCCGTTACCCGGGAAATGAGGAAAGAAATTGAGCAAAACCAGAAGGTGAGGTGTAATAAACAGTGTTCCTACACCACACTTGAGGAGATGTTATAGTCAGCTTTTGTAATTGTGAGACACTTTTTTTTTTTATTTTTTATTTTTTTATTTTAGACAACTTCCACCCTTTTGCTAAATATAACTAACTTAAGAATTTAAGTGTTCCCAGTTGTCCTTTAATTTTGATTTTGCAGTTTTTAGCCAAAAATAAAAAAAGCCTGTGTTGTTTTCAAGGACATAGTTTCTGCAGAGCGGCATTAGACATTCTCCTCTTAGTTGTGGGTGGGACTGTTTGCTCAGAGGAAGCCCACCCCCACATCCAGTCACCCATTTACAGGCTCTCTACAGCCCCCCACACCCTGAAGCTAACGTTATACAACATAAATGGCGAGCTATCCAGTTTTGAGCCAGATGTCAGCTCATTTTTATGAGCTGACATCTGACGAAGACCTACATGGATCTATTTGACTTAACAGCTACAAGCTTTTTCCAACTGCATTTTTCGTCTGCTCCTGATTCACAACAATTTGATAAAAAGAAATACTCAACGCAATTTTAAGGCTAATATTCCTTATATTTATCCTCCATCATAAGAAAAATACCACAAGAACATGTTAAAAACAGCTGTTTGATTGGAGTGGGTCTTAAATGAAACCTTAACTGACTCTTGAAGATTGTTCCTTCCAGCATCTTAGCGAGTCTCTTGGTGTCCATCCTGGAGACGGGGAACTATTTATCAACGGACTGCACATTGATTTGGACGTTCACAACCCTTTCAGGTAGAAACCCAACAAGATACCCATCTGATTCAACCATCACTATTCCAGAGTTAATATCTGCAAAAAATATCTCCTCATTTTGTTTACAGCATATTGGAGATCCTCAGGGGGGAGGCCAAGATTTTGGAGGGTTTTCATAACTTAGAGATTAAAGGAGAACACCAGGGGAAGCTGCTGAGTTTACCTGTGAACACGGTGGATGACAGCTATGCCTTAGACATCAGGCATCCTGCTATTATGGTGAACCTTTGGCTGTTTGTTTTAGCCCTTCAATGTTCTTTCAGATTATCTCAAGATTTTAACTTTGTCGATTAAGGCTAGTGCTGCTCCTTCAGTTTTACAAAACAAAACAAAAAATGATTTAATCAACAAAAAAAAACAGTATTTTTTTTAAAGCCACATCAAATGCAAGTTTTTTATTTAAACAGTTCTTAATTTTTTGTAATTGGGAAGTAATTATTTTATTCTATAATTCTGTTTTTTAAATTAGAAAAAAAAAAAAAAAACGTAGAAAGAAAAAACAAATTCATCCGGAAGTTTCTCTATGAACATAAGGCAAAGTGTATGTTCTTCCTTTCAAGACACTGCTTTGCAATTAGTTAAAATTCCAGGAAGTATTTTTCTCATCAACAATCAATCCTCATTTCTGTAACTTTGTCAGTTTACTCGGATCAATAACTAGCACTTAGGTAACAATGCTCTGCTCAAATTAAGCTTTAATTCCATTTCATTGAGCACAGACACTCGCTTTTATTCAGCTGCCTTTCAATCGAAGTGCATCACAATTAAAACAAGGAAGTGCCTTTCATCAGAACACATTGAAACTGTAATTGTAGTGGTAGCTGATTAGTGTAGCATGTTTTTGTCTGAACTTCACAGCTATTTTTCTCAGAAAATGTGTTCAGGAGAAGTTTTGTTGTTTTATAATTGAACAAAAATAACTGCTAAGACAAAAATATAAATTGAAGGCACTAATTTACAACTTTTAATACAACCTATTTTATAAAAGCTCTAAAAACATTTTTTTGCATAAAATTATCTTTTTATCATAAATAATAAACAAAGTTAATTTTTGGTGAAAGGCTATTTACTCCTAGAATGACTTTCCAATATAGTTGCAAAAATGTACACTGTACAGCGGGGCAAAGGTAATAAAGACTCCTACTCTTTATTGTTTTAATAATCGTGACATTTCGTTCTTTTTCCGACATTTGCACTTCTGCTTGTTCTGTCGTTAGAAGTTAAACACGGTTTATTGCATTCTGAAAGCAGATATTTCTCTCATTAACTTTTTAATGCATTACTTTTTTTCACTTTCTGTTCTTGGTGTTGTCAGT
The DNA here is from genome assembly GCA_014656515.1 of Oryzias celebensis. Taxonomy (NCBI): domain Eukaryota; kingdom Metazoa; phylum Chordata; class Actinopteri; order Beloniformes; family Adrianichthyidae; genus Oryzias; species Oryzias celebensis. The sequence goes on along the minus strand of BNCR01000017.1, from coordinate 21,543,674 downwards.
GGATGAATGACATTGAGAATGACCACATCTACCAGAACTGGCCATCAAGCCTGCAAGAGCTCCTCAGAGCCACGTTTCCTGGTGTCATCCGACAGATCAAACGCAATTTGTTTAATTTGGTGAGTGTGGGTGACTTGACGGAAGCCAAGTGAGATTTCTGGCCTGCTGGACCCATTTACTTCTGATTCTCTCATTCTCTGTTTGTCTAGTTTCTAATGCAAAAAGCTTCCAAGATGATCAAGGATCCATTTCCAATGGCTAAAATGCAAATATATAAGATCTAAAGTGTTTTAAAATACATTTGTTTTTGATTTGTTGGAAAAAGAATGTATTCAGAATTGTTGCCACAAAGCTCTAAAGTCAAACACAGTCCAGTCTGGCATAAAACATACTCTAAATAGGTATTTTTAACCATAAAAATGCATAAAAATAAATGTATCAAATACTTATAAGCACATGTAGTGAAGATAAGTTTGTTGTTAGGTACTTTTCCTGGATCCACTTCAGGAGGAAAGTGTTGAGCTGTTGAAGCTAGCTGAGCTTTTCTACAAGCACAAGATCCCCTTGAGGTACGTTCTTTCATTTTTCTCCACACCTCCATCGATGTTTATTCAATCCACTCTGCATTTATAATATTTACCAAGCAGCAATTTTCATTTCAGCTGCATCCTGTATTGTTTTCCTTTTTTTTTTTTTTTTGCTCTTGTTCCTGCAGAATTGGATTTGTGTTTGTTGTCAACCCCAAAGATGATATCAGTGGCTTCTCAGATGCAGGAGTTGGATTTTACCGGCTCCTGAATTACATCGCAGACGAGTATGATGTACCCCAGGCTGTGATGTCTATGATCTCGGTATGTACACCACACATAAATCACATCCTCGACAAAGGGTTTCTAGCCAGCTCGAGTCTATGTGTGCCTTGAAAGACTATTGCTTTATTTGGTTGTGTGATATCCTACAGCTGTATACATCTTTTTTTGATTAGATGGCAAAATAGGATCTTACCTCTGCTGTTGTTGTTGTTTTGTTTTTTTTAAATAAGGTTGAGAATTGCTGACTTTCATGGTGACATTCAAATTTGATCTGTGTTCTTGCAGCTGTACAACAAAATGGATGCTGGTGACACATTGTCTGCTGATGCAATATCTGCTTACCTGAAGAGAAAATACCCAAAAGCTGATCCTGAAAACATCCTAGGAACAGAATCAGAGTATGATTATAAAAGGAAGGTAAATTGAAAAACATATTTAGGATGACAAAAAATCATTATCTAACCAGTTTTTCAGAAAGTAACATTCTGATATTTGATATACACGTTTTTTGCCACAGGACGGAGCACTCTTTTATAAAAAGAGTGGCTTGGATGCTCTGCCCCTTGCTTTATTTAATGGAATCCCCCTAAACCCTGATGAGATGGACCCAGAGGAGCTGGAGACCATTATTCTGCAGCGCATAATGGACTCCACCACCGCCTTCCAGAGAGCTGTCTTTGTGGTATGACTGAATTTTCATATTCAATTATCAAAAGTACTTTACAGTGTGAAGAAGAACCCAGCATATCTTTCATTTCTAATCTAATACTAATCTAAAGTATTTTTAATCTAAAGTATCTGTAGTACATGTAGTGTTTTTTTTTTTATTTTTATTTTTTTTAGTTTTTTTAGTTTTGCTGAATATTTGCTTAAAAATTGAGACAAAGGCATTTGTTTGTCAACCTTTCAGGGTCAGTTAACTGAAGGTATGGATGTGGTGGATTATCTGATGGAACAGGCCAACGTGGTTCCCAGGATGAATGCACTTATTTTAAGCACAGACAGAAAATACCTCGACTTCACAGGCCGACCAGGCGAGTGGCTGACACATCGCTGCCTTTATTCTCTATTTTAATTCATGCCTCATAATATATTGCTTTGGTTTCTTCAGTTGTAAATGATTGGAGCGACACAAGTATGTTTTCATTCTTGGACTCCAGGGACAGAACCGCTGTGATGGCAAAGAGAATGAAGTATTTCACAAAGAGTGGTAAGAAGAAGCAGCACAATTCAACCTGACTAATGTTGAAGATGCAGAACTATGACCATCCTCCTTTATATGTATTATTTATTTATAAAATATGTGAATTTGTTTGAAACAAACTTGTGACGGTAAAAGGGAATATTTTTTTTTTAGTTCTAAAAAAAGTTTTAAAAACACTGCCTAAAAAAAGAATTAGAAAACACAAAAATTACAGACCAAAATAAAGTTTATTTAAAGCAGATTGTTTAGTATTTAAAAATAATCATTTATGCAATTAACATAATTTGAGTGAGTTCTGAAGCAGAGGGAAGCAAATTTCAGCTGATTTGCAACACTTTACAAAAGTGAACTGTTTATGCAATTCATGTAAATCAATTCTGTCGCAGAGAAAAACGGTTTTGCACCGTTAATAATACAAAGCCGACAAGAAAAAACGCTTTTCTCTGAGCCAGAACCAGCTGAATCATGTGAATCACATAAACGCACAAAGATTTACGGTATGTCAAACAGCGTGTGTTATTTAGATATTGCTGGTAATGCTCTAGTGTCAAAGGGTTAACCGTAACCCATAACCGGGAAAATCAAATTCACTCTCAAAAACTGACTTACTTGTTTCTACCACAAGTAAATGTGGTTCACAAATCACAATACCCTCTCCATCCCTCCTTCCATCCCTGCTTCTCTGTCCCTGAGTTGTGGGACAGCAGTCTCAGCAAACATGCCCACACGTCCTCTACTCAGAAACTTCATTAGAGCATTTTAGCCACAAGGTGCTCTCTGAAAATATAGAGATGCAGTGACTTTCCTCCACCCAGGTGACTAAGCTCCTCCCCTATCTCAAATGGACGGCCCTGCTAATTTTGGCTGCTTGTATCTGGGTTTGCCCCTTATTAAGGGACAGGGACGCTATATTTCCAGAGTACCTGCCACACAGAACGTTGCGAGGGACAAGATCAAATGCTTTTTCCAAATCAGTAACGCACATATGGCTTGGATGGGCAAATTCTCACGAGCCTTAATCAGTCTGTGTGTAAAGTGTGGAACTAATCTGCTAATATTTGGTATTTACTGTGTGTATTTATTCATTTTCCAGCTCCAACTGTTGTAACTCAGCATGTAGAAGAATAAAAGAAAAGTTCTGATTAGAAATTCCTGGCCTAACAGGTTACAGCCACTAAGTTGAGAGCATCACAGCAGAATGTGCTGCACAATGTGCTGCAGATTTCTGCAGACCTCACTATACATGGAACACACATGATTGAACAGGAAAAAAAGTTTCAGTCATGATAATAAGTAGTAAGGACACATATTCTTTTGTTTGGCCATTTCATTTCACTTCTGACACCACCTCCCGCAAGATGACCCACATATGACATCTTACTTTAACCTTGTCTGAAAGAAACCACCAACATGACTATTAATTCAGTGAATTCCAGCTAATTTGCAGATACCAGATCTTTTTATGCAGTGACGCAAATACATATCTGAATACCCTGTGATTTTGCATGTTCCTATGCTTAAAAATCATGGAGAGGTCTGCAATTTTTATCAAAAAGTGATATAAGCAAATCCAACTATTGATGTTTCTAATCAACATGGGCCAAAATGTTGAGATTTTGCTGCCTTTTGATGATCCAAACCATAAAATTTAGGAATCATTATAAAATCAAATCATTGTTAGAAGAATACTTGAATTATTCTTCTTTTATTTATTTTTCTTCAGATGCGGATAGTATGACTGCCGTAAACATGTGGATAGTTGGAGATTTTGAAAAGGTTCCAGGAAGAAAATTATTGCTTAATGCTCTCAAACACGTGGTAAGGAAAGTCACGACACATGTTTCATATCCTCACATCTTATGGACAAATTATAAAATACATTATTGTTGTTTTGTGTTGGTTTGTCCTGAATTGAAACTTTTCATTTTAGTTCAAATCTTCTGGATGTCAATTGAACTGAAGTTCCTGCATGGTTTAAGGTCTCATCACAGGAAATAAATGCAAAATTACAGTTTTTAAAAGTAAAAATAGTTCTGAGTGACAATTTGCAAAAGGTTTACATATAATTCAGGGGAAATTAACAGAAGTAAAAATACCACTGTGATACCACTGTAAATGATGCGATGGTTGTGCTTGTGTGAGCAGAAGGCCAGTCCAGGCGTGCGCTTGGGGGTGATAGATAACCCCAGTGGGAAACCCTCTGAAGATAACACAGTGCTGTACAGGGCAGTCTGGGCTTCTCTCCTCACCCAGAAGAATAAGGCTGCTGCAGAGTTTGTGCAAAAACTCCTGAAAGAAGAGAGCATCCAACTTCTCCAGCAAAAAACTAAGATTAAAGACTTACTGATGCAGGTAAGCGCCAGTTAAAAAGGAAAGGAGTTCCTCTGGTTTTTCCTTTTCTTTAAAAAAAGTTTGAAAGTAAATCTTTTGTGTTGAATTCAAAGTATGATTGTGAAAGTCTTTTCCAAAAACAAACTAAGAAAGGTATTGCAAGTTTTCTAATTATTTTTTTATATTTTGAGAAATCAAGTTTAAAGTGTGAAACTTTTCTAAATTCAGCAGATTATGGTCCCATAATAGATCTGGAGATTGAGCTTGTTTCATTTTTGTCATAAAATCAAAATGTTTGTGTTTCAGCTTGGCAAAAGAAAAAAAAACAGGTTTTTTTTCCATTGCTTGGCTTTAAAATGAAGACGTAAAATTTCCAAATAATTCAAAATTATGGAATTGGATGTGTACTGGTTGAACTCATTGGTTAAAATACAAAAACAATCAAGGGATTCTTGATAGTAAATCTATTCAAATTTACATTTAGAAGCTCAATTTTAAAAATCAGTTTTTTCATTCATTTTTTCATTCTGTTCCAGATTTTTTTTTTTTTTACTATTTTGTTTATGGTTAGTATATCAAAATGTATCTATTGTATTTTTAACAAGGAACCTCAGACGCCAATAACACAAGCATGATTTGTTTTATTGTACTATGGCTATGGAATATGCCACAGTGTCATATTCATATTATACTAGTTTTAATCTGTTTTCCATGAAAGCGAATGGAATTGTTTTTCATGAATATCATTACAAAGAGGCCACGTGGCATCTGGATGTCGTCAGTTTGTCAACACGACAATAAACACAGAAGTGCTTCAGCATTCCATAACCATTTTCAAACTGTATCTAATGTTTAACGCATGAATAACTCTGAGCTGAAGCTGTGAAAATGTAGTCTGTTTTTGCCAGGGATGCATTCAACTTACCTCCAAAAAGGTAAACAAGCACACATAGTAAAAATGTAAGGAACCTTGTGGTTTAACACAAAATCTTACTAACTTGACGAGAAAATGATTTGGGGGAGTTTATGCATATTTAACTTTTTTTAATGTCAGAATTATGGTGGCTATTGAAAGTACATGAAAGGATAGAAGGTATGATGGAATATAATTTACATTACAGCACTGTGTAAGTTACCCAACTAATTTTTGAATTGGATTTGAATTTATCTAACTTATCATGGCTCTTTACTCCACTTTACTCCGCTACTGCAGAGTGAGGTCGGTGCTGGCTCTGTAGCTGTTACCATGACAACGCGTCTCACAGACTGTCAAATGGTCCGCTTTTTGTGAAAAACTATTTAAAAATAAAAATTTTGAACTACTAATAATTGATGTAATATGTATTTCCTTCATAAGTGACAACGGTGTTCATTATCAGAAATAAATTAACTTTGTGGAAGCAACCATCCAACACAATCAGGCCTCCGTCTATGAATATCTGATAATGGACACCTCTCTATTTCCCTTAAATAAATAAAGGTATTAAAAAATACACAGGTTTCATGGGGCATCCTCATGCTTTTTTTCCTGTGATTGTAATGTCCTGGTAAATACTAAGGCAAGCAATTCAGATTCTGAGTTTTTTATTATTATTTTTTTTTATGACTGGATGAACTGATGCAACCATACACAGAAATGTATTTGAGCCTGTTTTCCCTGATTTAAGTTCTCGGTCAGAAAGCTGTGATTGATGAGCTGATCTTATTCCTGCCTGAATACTTTGAAAGTACCAGGGCGAGCTGCCTGTTCGCTGTCAGTTCCACTTGAAGTGTCAACGGGCCATCACAGGGCGAGCTCCACTTAATGCATCTTCAACTAAAAATGCGTCTGTGTGTTCTGGCTCTCCTGGGCTGATAAATAGCTGTGCTCACTTTTTATGGGGGATTCACGTGTTCAGTCAAGCCTAACCGTCGCTCTGCTGTTGTAAGCAGACTGCAGCCACTGCAGTGTGCGGCATTCGTCTGCTGCTTTGTACAAAAGCAAACGCGTTCTCAGTCTCCTATCAACAAACAGTTGACAGGAAGAGCCTCTTTGTCTGCACTGAAAAAAAGTCTAACTCAGGAAGCTTCATCTCTGGTTCATCCTGCCTCCTTAAGCAATCTCACTATGGATTTATTCAAAAATGAAGTGTTGATGTTGCTTTTATAAAGTGACTTTTTGCATTTCATAGATACAATTATAACAAATAGCTGTGGATCAAATTGGAAATTTTAATTGGATTGACTTTTTACTGAGTTGACTTGTGTTCTAACTTTCTGAAACAAATAATTTGACTAATTGAATTGAACTGGGACCTTAAAAACTTTCTTTTATTTATTTTTTTTACAAGTAGTACACAGTTGGATAAAAATGGGCTGGAAAAACGATGGAAAGAGTTCTGAGGCAGCTTTGCGACTTGAGACCCAAAGCCATGGGACATGAGTTTATTATTGGCTGCCAGACAGACTTGCTGACTGTAGTGTGCTGACATTATTGGTATTTCACCTGATCTCCTGAGGAAAGAAATGTTGTGGAAACTAATAACCTGACTCCATAAAGCCGCCTCACGCCTACACCCAAACAAAAATACCTGAGGTTTAATTAAGAGTTTGTTATATTAATTACGAATTGATTCGTCTGGTTTTGACTCCTGCAGTTCTGACAGGTTGGGTTAAAAAAATTCACAGACTTATTATTGAGAATTGTAATGACTGTGAATATGTAGGGCATTAATAAGGTAATGAATATTTTCCAGCCGTCATACATCATTTCTGAAGTAAATATTTCTGAGTATTTTAGCTCTGAAATGCTAGAAAAAGAAATCGTGTTATTTTACAAGTGTAAAGTTACATTTATAGCCTAGTGTTGAATCAGTGTTTTTGACTTTCTAAAGAAAGTTTGTTATTCTGCTGCAGGGCATGGATGTAGATGCCTTTGAGAAAAAATTCAACACACTGGAAGTTGATTTTATCCGCAGTCAGCAACTGTTCTGTCAAGATGTTCTGAAGCTCCTTCCTGGACAGCGAGCAGTGATCAGCAATGGGAGGGTAAGTTTACTCCAGCATCATCGAAAAACTGTCCGAAGAATTCCAATACAATAACTGTGAATTTGACTCAAATATGTATATATTTTTAAGTTGAATAAATATGTCAAAAATAGGGGCACGTGGCTAGCGCTCTCGCATCACAGCCAGAAGTACCTGGTTGAAATCCCAGCTGGGACTCTTCAGTGTGGAGTTTGCATGTTCACCGTGTGCATGTAAGGGTTTTATCCAGGGGGCTCTGGCTTCCTCCAACAGTCCCTAGGTTTGACTGTGACTGTGAGTGTGTATGGGTGAGTGATTGTGAGCCATGTGACAGGCGGGTGACCTGTTCAGGGTGTATCACGCCCTCGCCCTCATAATGCTATGGTCACGAATACAACTGCCAATGTGCGATGGAGAGGCGGCAGCACAATCTTCAAGGTTTCATGCTGCTGCCCAATTTATTTGAAAATCGTTGTTGTGGTCATGAATGTAGATGGTGAAAGCTTTTTATATAACATTGGGCTACCAGGCGGTTTGCAGCCGGAAACACTTTTTACGCACGCCGTCTGGAGCCATTCACAGATGGTCCAATCAGCTGCTGCCGACCAGCTGATTTTGTAAAGGTATCATCCTCGCCTGTCACTGGACTGCCACCGTGCGACCTCAAAATGTGCCCGGGCGACCACTAACCAATGTCAACATTTAGAAAAAATAATCCGTAAAATTGTAGCTTTTTCTTAAGACCTCTGCAGCCACCGCGTGGTGTGTAAAAATGTGCCTGCTGACTCCGGATTACAAATCATGCTCCCGAATTTCCTGACAAAGTTGCATTTAGGTCACCACACAGTGACATTTTGGGATTTGTGACCGAAGTCTAACCGGTACAAGCTCTGGCAACCCCGTGACCCCAAAAAGGGATATTGGGTAAAGAAAATGGATGGATGGATGGATGGATGGAAAAAATACAGTTGATACAAGTAACTCAGGATTATTTTTTCTTTATTGAAATACTGTTTGTAATGAAGGCAATATTTAAGCCACTTCCCATTTTTTCATCACAGTGATTTTGTATTTTTTCTAATGCAGCTGAGATAAGATCATGCCCAGGAGGTTCTCAGTGCACCACAGTTCAAATATAAATCTGTTTAAAAAATAAAATAAATATTCAGTGCTGACTGAAGATCTTCAGGAAAACAGTTGAGTATAACAGACAGAATGTTCTCATTTAACAACACTGGTCAAGATGAGGACCAAAGAACAGTTTTGCCACTGAATTAGGAACATTTTTTGCTTCAGTTGTTTATAGTCAAGTGTTAATTGGCTTTAAATTGAAAAAGTCATTTCTCTGCACTGATTAAGAGCAAAAGGAAAGCCTGAAAATTTGTGATGGAGCCCATTTTAAAATGTTATTAAAATATATTTTTCATTGACATATCATGAAATCAAATTAAAAGGAAATTAGGGCAAAGTCGGTTTAGGTTTGCTTGAGGCCAGAATTATAAGCCATCAAGGAACTTGGGAATTTTTCATAAAACAGCCTTCAATAATTGCTTTAGTTATAAATAAAACATCATCAGCTTTTAATCTTTCATTTGTCTGGTTATGGCACAAGTGCTGGCCTGATTAATCAAAACTGTTTGGAAAATTGATTCTGCTTTTTGGACAATCTGCAATTAGTTTTTTTTTCTTTCTATTTCTACAGGTTTAATTAGTTTAAGTGAACTTTGTCACTAATTTGACCTAAACTGTACAATTTAGACTTTTAAATGACAAATCTGTCCAATTTTCATTTTCAACTACTAAGGAGTCAAAGTTTTTCATTTAATAAATGTCCTATTATAATTATCTACCCAAAGTATTATTTATGGCATAATGTGTAATTTTGAGTGTATTTTAACATGACTCCTGTCCCTCCTTTATTACAAATGGCACCAAAAGCCAGACATGATATATGATCAATAATATAATAAATAATTGTTTTCTGCTGCAGTGTTCAAAACAAGGAAAACTCCAAGAACTGAACACACTGCAATTACATTACCAAACATGGTGTCACTATTATGCTTCTCATCCCTTTTGGTCAATTTGTGATGATGCATACGTTTGTGACAGCATTTTCTTTTCTGTAGATCATTGGTCCCCTTGAAGAGCAAGAGGAGTTCACTGAAGAGGATTTCCATTTGCTCCAAAAGATAACACTCAGAGGTTCAGCAGAGAAAGTCAAAGGCCAAGTAAAACAGATGGGGATGAAGGCAAAGCAGTATGTTTGGAATTTTTATTTACAAAAAGTGAAAAACAACGAGAATCTTTTTTGTGTCGAACCATTAAACACACATTTATCTTTCAGCGCCAGTGACTTAATCATGAAAGTTGATGCCCTTCTTGCTGCAGCTCCCAAAAGAGAGGTCAGAAGGGATGTTCATTTCATAAAAGATACCCACAGGTAGGACGTGCTTCTCTCTTCTTCTTGCCAAACACTATGCAACACTTATTTTTTGTGTGTGTTTATTTGTTCTGATTCTCCACAGTGTGCTCCACCTCTCACAGCGTGAAAACGAGGTGTTCTTTGATGTTGTGGTCATAGTTGACCCTCTTACTAGAGAGGCACAGAAGATTTCCCAGCTTCTAATTGTAAGTGAAATCATTCCTTTGCTTTCTTTTCTATTTCTGATTCGCCTTTAATACACTAGAATCGTTTTGAAAAGCTTCTTTCAGCATGAGGTTGCTGGTCACTGAAGAAATTGAGTCTTGGCAGGCAACAAGCCGTTTCAAATTGATGAATTCTTAAATCTTTAGTCAGCAGGAGGTCGACAGAAAAAAATGTATTTAAAGACCCACACTGATCGTCTTTTGATCTATTTTACAAGTGTTCCCAGTGGTCTTTTAATTATGCTCAGGCCATTTTTAGCCAAAATTAAAAATAGTCGTTTTCTAGGACATAGTTTCTTGTTAGTGGAAGTAGTTCATTAGAAATGTGCGTCTTAGTTGTGGGTGGGATCTCTGGATTTTAGCGACCATGCCCCCCTTCCTCTCCCTGTTGCTGGAAGCGCTCTGTTTACATGCTTTCCCAATAGCTTACAGACCCTCACACCCACAAACTAGCATTGCCAGTGAAAAAAAAAAAATGGTGAGAAATATTGGAGTTGTCCAGGCATACAGTTTTAAGCAAGATGCTAGCATGAGGGATGGGGAGTATATATCGGCGCCAGTATCGGTATCAACCGATATTTGCATAATTTGAGTCTCTCAGAATTAGCCCAACATGAAAAAAGCCACTTGACCGGTGTTTACAGCAGTCTAAGCACAGTTAAAGTTTTGTTTTCTTGTACATTTTATTCTTTGATAGGGATACATATTGTTAATAGATCCCGTACAATGGGAAGCTTATGGTTTACAGCCATGTCCAATAAGGTTAGTGAACATGCTGCAGATTCATTCGTTACATATGAAGCGGAACAGATTTCCTCAGTGTAAGAACATATGTGTATAAGCTTCCCAGTCATCCTGGTCATGTTATTGCATGATTCTGTTTGCAGGGCATCTGGACCATAAAGGTGCAGTGCTGCACTTCAGTTAAATGAAACAGATGTTTTTTTTTGTTTTTTTTTTTATCATAAACATTTCATAGTGGTAACTTCAGTAGAATTTATTACCAAAAAAAAAAGGTCTCCATTGTAACGTTGATATTTTCATTTTAAACTAATCTGTGGTTTTGCATTAATTTCTGAATTTTAATAGTAAGTTTGAAGTTTTGTAAACAGGCCTTTTGTTCAGGAAATAATAACAATAATTATATATTTTTATTTAAAAAAAACAACACTAGTATTGTGCTCATCCTTTCATGTCTGACTTCATTTCTCCTTTTCTGGAAACGCTGCAGGTACTTAGTCAAGTGGCCAATGTAAAACTACAGGTGTTTATGAATTGCAGGGCCAAGTTGTCTGAGTTACCCCTCAAGAGGTAAGCCCTAGCTCCAGCAGTAATTACATTTTCCTTTTCGGCTTGATTGTGTACCCTCTTGCTACTGCAGACTTAGCATCTCTTGTTGCTCCGCCTCGCTCCATCCCACTCTAGGAGTCTACTGCAAAGTTGCAATCTGGTTAATAACACTGCCTTATTGCTGTGGGTCTCTACATTCATCTCTTGGCAAATTACTTACAGTATTTATTGTGGCAGCTTTGACCAGGCAGTGAAAATAACAGAGACATAATGTAAGAAAATGTAGTAATGCGTCAAATACCCATTATTAAGATGCTGGAAACACTGTCACTGTTGTGTTTCACCAAGTTACTATCTTAAAATCTGAGGCGTGAGTGGTGTAAGCATATTTAATGGATAGGTAATTTCATTTCCTTGCTCACATTTAAAAACAAGTACTCTTGCTCAAAGCACTCACTTCCATTCATCCTAATGCATCACCCAAATGATAATTAAAGATGGCTAGATGATACATCCGTTTGGTATAAATAAGTTAATGGCATTTATGACGTAAACCACCACTGCAAATTCTCTGTAAAAGTGTTAATAAATTAGAAAATTATCTTTTTAAATGGTAACATAGGATGAACTACTCAAAAATGTGAGTGTATGTGAGAATGTAATCTAAAAATGCATACACAGCAAGGCTTTTATTGAGTTGATCTTAGTTTTACATTTAGTCTTTTTAAGTTCCACAGCTGTCTTAAATAGTGGTCTAATTATAAATTATCTACTTAGCTTCAAGCTTACAGCAATTGCAAACATCCTGTGGAGACACTGGTATCAGTAGGAGCACATAAATCCTGTTTTAATTTCATCCCCTTGTATGTTTCTGAGAGTTGGTCTGCAACAGTGTGCACAGAGCCTTTTATTCTCAGTCTTCATTTAGCGGCAGTTAGTTGCAAATTGAAACCAGTTGAGTGACATCAGTCCAATGACCTCAAGCTAGCAAAAAATGCTTTTGAGTAGTTACAGTAAAAAATTAAAGAAAGAAAAATCTTTTCCTGCTGCGATAAATAGAATTTTTTTCTTTTAAGCAAAAAAGGACCAGTGAAACATACAAATATTTCCAGTAATGAAATATAATTTTCTGGGACATAGTTTCTGCAGAGTGGCAGGAGATCTTTAGAACTACCTTGTTGCCTACCCAGGATACTTTCCACGTAACAAATACACTCTTTCTCAAATGGCATTTTTTTTATGCTCGATTCACAACTATTTGAACAAAGAAATATGCAATCAACGCAATTTTGATCTTATTCTCTTAATATACATGTCCTCCATCTTCAGAAAAATGCCACATTTTTCATCTGAGTGGGTCTTTAAATGAAAAATAAGATCTTATTTAGAGATTGTAATTTGTGGCCGTAAATGTAAATGAAAAAAAACAAACAAGTACAGCCATTAAACTCTTGAAAAAATATTTCACAGTGTCAGAAAGTTGTTAATTCTTGACCTTTGTACACTCAGTGATGTAAGTTAATGCCTTGTACACACTGTATCTGTATGTATTAAATAAATCTTTAACATGCCAACACCTGTGAATGTTGGTTTTATCTGAAGTTTGGCACAAATAGATGGTAATGGATGATACTCTATAACTGATGGATGCACAGTCCCTTTAACTGTTGCCATCTCTTGCAGCCACTTTTACTAAAACTGTCTCTTCTAATCAACTTCTAGTTCAAGTTTACATCAAATCAAAAATGTACATTCGGTTCATTACTTTTGGTTCTTAATACATACAACTAAAGGTTGAACTTTACAGTACAAGACAGGCAGGGATGGGTCACCTCTACCATACTACGCCTTGGGGGGGTCACAAATCAACGGCTGAAACACAGTTATGTGGTTTGTACTTTTAGTGGCCTTTAAATGACTTCAGTCCATGGCACACCCTGACTTTTGGTCTTCAGACAAAAATAATACTGTTCTTTCAGCCCCTTAAATGCTGGATTGTTGGTAGAGCTTAACCCTGAGTAAGAAGTTGATGAGAAACCACATTAGTGCTGGTATTTTTCATTCAACCACAATAACTAGATTTCACATCCTTTCCGCCTGCAGGGCTCAGTCAGCTTATTTTCTTTAGCAGCTTTACTGTAACAGATGTTGTAGAAGGATTGAAAGTGTTTGCATGCTCTTTTTCCAGCTTTTACCGTTATGTACTGGAGCCTGATGTGACTTTCTTGGCCAATGAGACGGTTTCTTCAGGACCAGTGGCCCGTTTCATGGAGCTCCCAGAATCTCCTCTCCTCACTCTTAATATGATCACACCAGAGAGCTGGATGGTGCAGGCGGTGAGCAGCCCCTACGACTTAGACAACATTCATCTGCAGGAGGTACTGAGCAGCTCACCCATCAACACTCAGTAGTTTGGAATTTGGGTGCTCTGTAATGCGGAACTTCTGTCCAGGTGAGCGGGGTTGTGACCGCAGAGTTTGAACTGGAGCACCTCTTGTTGGAAGGCCACTGCTTTGACCTGTCGACCGGCCAGCCACCCCGTGGACTGCAGTTTACGCTTGGCATGAGTCGGGACCCGCTCATGTATGACACTATTGTCATGGCTAACCTGGTCAGCATCCACCTCTAAGTCTGAAAGATGCCCAAACTTTTTTTCTGCATTATTGGTGAAGAATTATGTGCAGATATTTGTATTAATGCCTTAGTCACATGCACCTGTACGGAGGTTAACCTGTAGGAGTACTGCGGGTTTTTGGGTAGGTCAAGCCCATAGAGTCATAAACAGAAGTGGCCGTATCTCAAGGGGATCACAAGTGTGTCTTGACTCGTGTGGTCACCTTAAGAGATGTCATGAAGATGAAACGTAGGATTGTCATGCATGTGGTAAGTGTATCATGAAGGAAGTTGCACGCACTTATGTGATGTGATATAGGTGATGCAGTCGTAGTGTAGCCTTACGACATCCCCCAGTCCAGTCACCCTCCAGTAAGTACAAGTAGTACAACTGACGTTTCACATGAATAGCACTAAAGGGCCCCTTGTGCAATACACAGGGTTTTGGAGGGTGAACCTCTTAAAGACCCAAGCTCATATTTGAGCTTTACACATGTACTCACATGGTACTATTTAAGCAGAATTACCTACTGTGGTAATATAACCCAAAATGTGATGTCCACGCGTGTTGATGCCAGGTCTTAAGAGGTAACAAAATGAAAAATTTGTACGATGTGTCTGCGTCTCATCTACTTCTCTCTCACTTATTCAAAGGTGTTATTTAAGTGTTCATTACCACCTGTCGCCTGCAGCGTATCAGTAGAAAAAAAGATGTGCTTAACATTTTCATCCTACGGGCACACTGAGTGGTCCTTAATCTTAACATTTTGTATGAGTTACCTGCATGCCCCGTACAGGTTTGTCCATTTTTTGCCTGCACACGGCTTGAATCTACCTGTAAGGGCAGTTGTGACTAAGGCATAAACTGCAGTATGATCTGAAATGCATTAGTGAGGAGTTAGTGTCGGGGCAGAAAGTTTGAGGTTTCTCATGCTTAATTGTGTCCACCTCCAACAGGGTTATTTCCAGCTGAAAGCCAATCCTGGTGCTTGGATTCTAAGATTACGCAAAGGGAGATCCGAAGAAATCTATCAGATTCTCACGTGAGCATTTCAGTCCTTTGACATAATCTCCTTCACTAATAGCAGTATGTGTAACAAAAAAAAGGTTGTAAAGGTAATGATTCTGGTGCACTCATTGTGTCTCGGCTTTCCGCTGGATGTGATGGAACCTGTCACTATGGTAACATGGAGAGCTGCTGACACTGTAGGAACAGAAGGTTTTGATGAGTGGAGGTAGTTCTGCTGAGTATAAAGGCGGGGGGGGGGTCGGGAGAAAGGTAGGTGGAAAGAATTGCTATTAAAGACAAAACAGCAGAATGATGATACTGTCTTCAGCTCCCTCCTCATAATCCAGGAGGTGTTTTATTGGTTGTATAGAATAAAACCAGAATCTGCTCAAAAAACACAGTGAGAGTTTTTGGTTAGACATGTAGGAACCCTAATTAGTTTTGCTGGGTTCCACATTTTTTCTTTATTTCTTTTAAAGCTGCGCTCTCTTTCATCATTTTAATTTTGTCCTATTTATTTAAGTAATGAACGGTACGGATTTTGCGTTGTGGGTCAGTTCAGTGTAGAAGATGCTTCTACAATCACAGATATCTTCTTTTCTGGCTATACGAACATCGGATTTAGGACACATGCAGCCTTCGGTTCCTCTGGAATTATATCAGACAAGTGAAATTTATCCTCCAATACTCCAGGTGAAGCTAAGAGGTGATGTCATTTTTCACCTTGGCAGCGTCATTATTCTTGTGGTTAGCGGCGCTCTGCTCTGGTTAGGTGGGCGATCAGAGCCTAGTGGGAGCCTCTGTGCTTTCCAGTCCCCGAGTGTGGCGTTTTCTCTTGGTGCCTGTGCTGCTGCAGCGCCTTCGCCTTGACAGGGATGAATGAGACGGCCGGTTGCCTCTTCTCAGAACAAGGATTCAGATTGATCTCTGGTGCTTTCTAGCACAAGCCCTACAGGTCTGATTTGCACTGGCAGCAGCAGAGGGGGTAAACACAAGGAGCACTAAAACAGAAGGGGGACTGCTACTTTGGGTTCACTTAAGAGTGGCATTCATCTTAGTCTTAAGGTTAGATGTTTTGCCTTTAGTAAGCGTTTGTTGTTGTAATGGCCTGCAGTGCATCAGAGTCAAAAACTATTTTCTGCCTTGAGTTTGCTTCACAGCGTTTCACCAACAGACACTTCAAACTGCCTGCTGAAATCTAGGACTTCCAGGGACGCACCGGCCCTAAAACAATCACTTTGAAAGGATGCGTTACGCGATCGATACTATACAGACTCCCTCATTAAATCTAAACGCGCTATGGCTGGCTGGGAAGTAGCGCTGGGCGAAATAATGGTATGGCGATTCCTGATGATGATGGAGTGTAATGAATATGGCTTGGTAGCGACCCTGGCAGCCGACCAAGTTTCCACTCTAAAGTGTGTGTGCTCTCACAGTCTCTCTTTGTCCAGCACAAGTTTGTGTCTTCTTTCTGAGTGAAGCCTCTAGTGTTTGGTTTTCTTCACTAATTACACTGAAAGCTTCCTCATCAATCTCACACAGGAAGCTCAGCTTCACTCAAATGGTGAATTTAAGAGTTACTGTAAATAAGTTTATACAGTGAAGTCACTCTAAATGAGCTTTGGGCTTTAGTTAAACTTAAATTAATGTATTTTTTTATTGTTTTGTCAATTTCTACACCATTTGTGTTGCTGTTGATTCTCAATTGGTTGTTTTTGTTGTTTTTCTCTTGAAAAAACATAAGATTTCTCTATTAATTCCTTAAAGTAGTGTAACATTTGCAACTCAGCCAGATTTATAACAAATAAAGTAAAAACTGATTATTATAATGTATGGCTATTAAAAAATATGATGCACGCTACTAATAAAAATATTAACGTTTAGAATTAAATTGCTTATAGGTAAAAAAAGAACATTCTTGTTTTTAGGTTGTTGTCAAGTTTCAATTTAATTACTTCAGTATTCTTTACTTATTGTAATTGTCTATTCAAAGTTTTGAACAAAATTATTTTCTGCACAAAAAGGAACTGAAAGAAGGATCTACTCAATTTCTGTCCAGCGTATTTAAACCAAGCAACAGGGAACCTAGAAATTGATTAAATTTTGTGCGGTAGCCCAAAGTGCAAAATCAGAGATGCAAATTCATAGAGATAATCATGGTTGAATAGATAAAAGCAATTGCAAATTAGCAAATGCTGCATGCATCTTAAAAAAAAAAAAAAAACGACAGGATGGCCTTGAAGTTTCATCAGGTGGAAGAGGAGAGCAGCTTCAGGAAGTTTGGTAAAAGTGTCAAGAAGATGCAAAACACAACCCTCTGGGATGAAATTATCAGACTTTGTACTTCTGTTAGGATTCAACCACAAAGATATAACCCTAAACAAGGATGTTTGGAAAGACCGGTCATAGCAAGCAGAACCGCTGTCACTGAAAACTGCCTGAAAGAACTTCTTTGAACAGTGGAGAGAACATTTCAGATTGAAAACTATGATTTATTATGATCTACATCTTAAGACAGTTCAGTTTTTTAGACAAAAGCAGAGGAAATTAGCTTTATTCTGAACTGTACTGCCGAATACTACTGTACTACTGTACTACTCTGGAAACCTTTGCACCATATTTTCCCCCTCTTTATGGTTTGGTAATTGTATTCATCCAAAATTTAAATGTTAAATCCGCACTCTTTTGGGTGTTTTTAAAATGTTCTCTTTGAATTTGTCTGATTGAGGACATATATTAGGAAAATTAAGCTAAACTTGCATTTTTGAGAGTTCTTTATTCAACTCATTGTGAATAAGGACCAGATTCAATTTAAATTATATAGCCCAAAATCACACCCATAGCCATCTCAATGGGCTTCACACCAATATTTATGCAAAGAACATAAAGTCATAAAAATATAAATAATAGCTGGTTGCTAAACTAACTAAACCAGAAGAAAATAATGACATTTCAAAAAGAGCTCATTTCTGATGTTGAAAATATTCAGGTGGGCCACAAGCTTCTTGCTCCGATTCAAATGCATCGAATCAAAGTCATCTGTAGACGACTAGATCCGTGTATGTCTTTGTTTTCCTCTTCCAAGCTGGCATCTGGCTCAAAATGATCTGTCTGGATAGCTCCAATAATCTCGCTTGTTAGGTTGAATGTTTGGGGCGCTTTGAGCTAATCCGAGAGTGTGTAAACAGAGAGCTCTTGGTAACGGGGAGGGGAAGAGGGACGGGGTTGCTCCACTCCAATGGTCCCATCCACAACTCAGGTGAATTTCTAATAAACTCCTGCCGCTCATCAGAGACTGTCAGGTTTTGTTCATGTTCATTTTCATTGGAAAGTCTGTCATTGAAAATGTGTGGACAATCATCCATTTTGCTAATACGACCATGACAATGGTTTTGAAAAATGAAAATGGATTGAATTTCATCATTGTGGGACCAATAAAGTTCTGTTCTTCTTTTTCTGAATGTTGGCTTTAGTGAAAAGGATTAGCCTTTGACTAACCGACATGTCTCCTGCTGATGCAGTGGTATGATCCTGTTCTGTTTATTTAGACAATCTATTGATTCTTTGTGATTCAAGAACAAAATGATTTTCTAATTGTTGTCAAGGTTTTTCCAAACAGCCATGAAGAAAGCAGAGGAGAAATTAGGAATGTACCCTGAAGAAGAAACAGAATTTCCCTGAGAATTGATTGGACATGGTTGGTCATAGATTGTTTTTGTTTGGATGGCAGAAACTGGTGGTGCTGAGAGTTGGATTGTTCAGCATTCACAAGGATGGACAATCTGCCATGATGTTTTAGCTGAGAAAGGGGAGGTTGCAACATTGCAATAATGAGTCCTCCCGTGGGGAAGAGCGGGTTTGGACTGGACCTGTCTATAGAAGGAAAGTTATGTGGAGGCTTGGTGGTGAACAGAACAAACTAGAAGTTATAGTTGGTTGTACATTTTCCAGATTCTTTAGAAACCAAAGGAAACTGGTTCGATTTCTGTGTTTGCATTAATCATGGTGGTTTAAATTTCAAATCCAATGTACTGGTTGCGACTTACGTGACAAATCTTTATACCGATTTATATTTTAAATTTAAAATTGCATCAACAAGCTTAAGCAAAGTGTATTTTGAATCTACTTTAAAAAATGTTTTTTTCTTTTGTCAGGCACGATGGAACAGACTCTCCTGTGGATGCAGGGGACGTCATAGTCGTGCTGAACAGTTTCCACAGTAAAATCATCAAAGTTCGGGTGAGCGTTCAGGTTTTTCAAATGTGTTCAAACATGTTTTCAAATGAATCCAGGCCTCGAGGGCCGGTGTCCGACATGTTTTCCAAACAACCTGCTATTGAAGCTCTGTATTGGCTAAACACACCTGATCCAGGTAATCAACAGCAGATGAGACAGGATTTTTAGAAAACCAGCAGGAGGCCTGCCCTCTATACCTGGAGTTTGACATTCCAGCTCTATGACGTTTTCCCCTAATGTGCATTTCTGATGATGAAAGAGGATTTTTGGGCCAGCTGTAGAAAAGCTCAATAAACTCTGATGTGATTTGTTCATACAGGTGCAGAAAAAGGCGGAGAAAATCAATGAGGACCTTTTAAGTGAAACTACTGAAGGAAAAGGAATCTGGGATTCCATAGTTAGGTGGGTATTTTAGCTTTGGCTCAAAGTCGATCAGCTTTAAAAACCTCCATCCAACCGACAGACAGGAAGTTCTCTGATTGACGTATTACGCCCAGTGTCAAACATTCATTGCGGTTTTCAGGAGATCTTACTCCACTCGTGGATCAAGACTTCAGTATTACGCTGTAAGATCTAGCCTTGCGAAAAATATGTGCTTTTGTAGGTACGTGTGTGTAAACGAGCGTTCTCCCCAGCTCCTCCTAACTGTGTGGTCCTGTCTCCCTACTCAATGCTTGCTGTGTGCAGTGTTTGGAGCGCTTTTAAAAGAAGGTAGGCCGTTTTTTGATGGAAGCCACGTGACGTACTGTTCATGATCATTACTGTCATGCAGTGTTTTTAGTGCCACTTTCAGTTGCTGCACTTGTTAATCCTGTGAAGATTGTGAATCCATCTGTTTACTTTGATGATCACTTTTAGAATTTCTGCAGCTCTGCAGGTGGTGTGATAGCCTAATGGGAAAATGTCGACAACTGTTTCATCTGAATTCATAGTCACACTCAAAAAAAGCTAGCGCTTTTAAATCTACCACTTTAATCAACTGGAGAAAAAAAAACACAACTATGGATGTAGAACAATGTTTCTAGTTCTTGTTTGGATAAAGGAACTAATTTTACTCCGTTTATTAAATTTTTAGGCACAAAATACACAGGAGGCCTTTTTTCTTTAGGCTGGACCCAGAACTTTTTGAGGAGCATAACAAAAACATAAAGTTAAAGGAAGACTAAAGTTGAAATCATTGATCTGCTGAACCTGGCATGACTACTTAAATACCAAATAACAAATTCTGATTCTGTTTTGGAACAATTGTCAATCATTGACTGGACTGACTAAGAACTGGACTGGGTGTCCCCTCCCCCCTTGCATACCAAACATCAACTGTATATAGAGAACTGGACTGAGTGGGTGTGACATCACAGATAGAAAATGATTTTCCTCCAGCTCCAGCAAAATGGAGCCAATTCAGTTACCATCTTTTTTGCAATATGACACTTTTTTTAAGAGACAGAAGTATTTTTTGTTTACATACTATCAAGTTATCTTGCATTTTTTTATTACATAAATATTCTAGTTTAAGGTTATGTTATAGTTTATTTTCAAAGAATACAAACTCAATTGAAAGATGTGTAGCTTCATCCATGTTGAATGACAGGTTTGTTTTCTGTCCCAAGCTCAACTAAAGTGTACTAAAAGAATTATTTTAATTAACTACCTGATATTATGTTGTGAGAGACAGCAGGACAAGATAAAGACACCACAGGTCTCCTCTGGCCTTGGCAGCTGTGATTCATTGATCTTATGGGGGGAAAAAGAATTTATTGTAAATGAAATTGTTGTTGGAGGTTTTAGTTTTTCTTTGCTTCTTGTAAATCCAAAATAGTAGCTGAAAAACTTATTGTATATGTATCGAATTATGTACTCTACTGTTTGACTCACTAAAACAAAATCTGATGAAAATTAAGTAATAATTTAGACATACATTTGCTTAATAACTGCCAAATCAGTGTGGTTTGGAGAAAGCATGCAGAAAAAAGGGCCAGTTAACAAGAATGTATTTTTCTGTGCATGCTTTACACTGTGGGAAAGCTTGAATGAAAACCGGATAGAAATCCTGTTCAGTGTACATTGACGGAGCTGGGAGTCATCTCCAGGATTAAGCCTCAGCTCTGCGGGTCCTTCCTGAGGTCCAGATTATCTCAGCTGATTCAGCCAAAATCGGCTCTAACCAAACTCTGTAAAGCTTATTTCCTAGGGGGGGACCCCATTGTTGCTCAAAAGGCCATTCATAATGGCAGGCTTAGTCATTCCTGGCAGTCGGCTTTCTCAGATTCCTCTGGTGTGTCGATACTTCCCACAATCCAACTGCTCAGCCATGGGAGGCAAAGTACGCCTGTACAAATACGTGGTTTGATGACTTTGTTTTGAGTGGTATAAACTGCAAAGGGATAGAAAAATCTGGCGAAACTTTTTGGGGAGAAATCCTGTCTTCCCTTCCCATCACTTTTCCCATCCCTCCCTGTATCTGAAGCCTGACACTAAGCTTATGATTGAGTGTGTGAGAGATATTCTTCCCCTCATCAGCAGTCTGTTACACACAAGGATACGCAGTTTGACTGCAGACACATCTGCCCTACGGCACAAGTCCCCATATCTGTCTGCAAAATGTGCACTGAATCATCCAGCTTCAGCTGCCTTTTTACCTTTTAATCACCTTTTAATATCAGGAAGGGCATGGTCATACGCTCAAAATTTTCATTTTATTTGATCTGTGCCCAATCTGCACCATAAAACAGAACAACAAGGCTCATTATTTAATGTGAATTTTGATGTTTGCGTTTTTAAAGTCACAGGGTGGAGAGAATACCTTTGAGGCTGTTTTAACGCTGCAGACTCACAAAAGTCACCGTCTTCAGAAACCTGCTGGCGGCTAATTTGTGCTGCAGAAACGACTCAAGGAAAACAACGTCCGATGTTTTATTTATGAAGTTAACTGATTTCTCACTACTGCAAATAAAATGTACATGTATGTAAATGCTCCTTTTTTTATTCACTTCAGAGTCAGTTTTCTACCGCTTGCTTTATAGCATTATGTTACCCTGGTAACAGGTGTTTGGTACTCACAAGTTCCCAAATAGCTAGACATTACATTTTTATGGTATGCCTAAAAACTTTGAGTTTTTGCTTTTCAAAAAGGTTTTGTGACAAAAAAAGAATATTGTTAAATTTTTACATAACAAGAAAATGTGTTTGTTTTTGGAAGTGGATTTCTCAACACAGAAAACTGGTTTAACTTCCAAAAAACTTTATTTAAAACACATTTATTCATTGCTCCATAGATGGAACATTTGATTTAGTAGATTGTCACTGATTTACAACAGTCTAAAGCTGCTACAAAACTAAAAAATAAAATAAGATGCAGATTTGGTTAAATTTAATCACCAATGGCAACAACACTGTTTCCCATATAAACCCTTTAAGCATGCATTGATTTGATCGAGATTAATCTAGCATGTTTTTAAATCCATTAACCGTGTAAACCATAGAAGCTGTCTAAATGTTTGCAGTATGGCTTCTCACGCTGTTATCCAGCTATGCAGATGTCTGTCAGCAGGAGGTAAAATGCTAAATCATCTCACAGTCTCAGAGTTGATTTTCACATCATTTCCACCTCCATTATTGTGATTTGATTTAAAGTGAACGCTGCTGCTTGTGCAGTGTTGCATGCCATGTTTACATAAAAAAAAAAAAAGTTTACCAGCTTCGGAACGGGCAGCTTTTAGCTCCGTTGTAATTTATTTTCACAAAAGTGTCACATATTACTGCCTCATTTACAGCATCGCAGGCGGCGGCTCAAAGAAGGATGATGGCGAGAAGAAAAAAGAGGATGATTTAAACATATTTTCCGTGGCCTCTGGTCATCTGTACGAGCGTTTTCTCAGGTGAGTCACTTTCCTCTGGAGCTGCACGTGATGCATGACTCTCAGGCCAACTCACTGGTGTCATTTTCTCCTGTTTTATTAGAATAATGATGTTGTCTGTCCTTCGGCACACAAGAACGCCAGTGAAGTTCTGGTTTCTCAAGAACTACCTCTCCCCTTCTTTCAAGGTTTGTGTTCTTTACAGCACTGTTTGTCACCACTTCACTCTGTATTTAATTATTAAGGCTCCATTATTTACTCCCTCTGTGATCAGGAGACCATCTCTCATATGGCAGAGAAGTACAGCTTCCAGTATGAGTTAGTGCAGTATAAGTGGCCGCGTTGGCTCCACCAGCAGACTGAGAAACAGCGGATCATTTGGGGTTATAAGATCCTCTTTCTGGATGTCCTGTTCCCCTTGGCTGTGGATAAGATCATATTTGTGGACGCAGACCAGGTGAGGATAAAAAAAAAACTGGGGCGTCACAATTAGCTGTATTGTTGGGAAAGAGACTTTGAAAACACTTAAAAATGAATTATTTTTTTGCATTTTAAAATAAGATGCTTTTTGAATATTTTATTCAAAAAAAAAGAAAACGTCAGTTCTGGTAGAAACACTATAATCAATTGTGCTCTCAAAGCGTCACAACATAAAATCAAACTTTCAAAAAGTGACATTGGAATTCACTCTGCAGTCAATAAACTACATTTCTATTCTATTTATATTTGTGTTACCATTTAGGTTAAATATACAAACTTAAAACCATTTGATGTCAGACATAAATAATTCAAATTTTAAATAGTTTTCCTCATTTTATGAAATTAACTACGGTAAAAAGAAAAATTCAATATTTGTTCCATATTTATGATTAAAATGTTCTGTTTATATTTGTAAATACAATTTTCTATATTTCAAAAAATGCTAGAGTCTGCATCCTCTGAATGAAACTGACCAAACTTTACAGAATGTCAATGTTCAGTACAGAAATATAAGTTTCTAAAGCTGGCTGCAGAGAAATAGTTTAACTTGGAATTGAATCGAGTTTATTTATTGAAAAGGAAGAAATATGAAAACAGACATACTACAAAACAGCAGACCCGTGCCCATATTACAATGCTTTTAATTTGCAGCATTTGTTCACTGATTTTTATAAAAATGAGAATATAAACAGGAATATCGGTAAATAAAGTTATGGTTTATTATTGTACATAAAGCACTGGTTCCACACAATCCACATAATTTTTCAGAATGGAAAAACCAACAAATTTAGAAGAACAAGTTCTACAGAAATTGGGCTAAATTAATCAAATTCACATCACCATATCATTCAGATTTTGTATGAGTCCTGTAGAATAATTAATAGCAGTGTCCACATACACAATGTTACTAAACTTTATTTTACTGCTATGATTGTAAAATGATTTAACTGTAAGTAGCATAGTTCATGAATTTGATCTTTGGATTTTAAAAAAAGCTAAAAAGGACTTTTGAAAGGACAGCGAAATGAATGTTGTAATGTCATGTTTTTCTGTTTTTGTTTGTATACATGTACCTTTACAATAAAAAAAAAAAAAAAAATTTACATAAAATAATTTTAAGACACATCTGAATTATAGAAAAACCGGCATACAGCACTGCTGTTAGCACATGCAAGAGTTTTTTAAAAGGCTTATTCTGGTCACAGACTTCAAATCAATGAATTTAACTGAGCGTTTACCATTATCACAAGATAACTTTGAAGTTGTAAAACACTAACTTAACTTACTTGTATTAGAATGAATCTTTATTTTTAACAAAGTAAGTTTTTTTTTTTTCAAACCTGAAACCATCATTTACTAATCATGAGAGTTCATAAATGAATAATTATATTAACTTTTATTTGTGTAAAAAAAAAAAAAAGTTACTCAACATAAAATATAACCAAAAGAAAGGTTTGGGTTCACTACTGTGTTGAACTTTCTTTTGCCAAAACTGTTGACGGGATGGGAAGGAGAGCCGCTTTTCATGAAATAGCCCCAATATCTACCACATATCTCTTCCTCTTCAAGATAGTCCGAGCGGACTTGAAGGAGTTGAGGGATCTAGACTTGGAAGGCGCTCCCTATGGCTACACGCCGTTTTGTGACAGCCGCAGGGAGATGGAAGGATATCGCTTCTGGAAAAGTGGATACTGGGCATCACATCTTGGACACAGAAAATACCACATCAGGTACGGAAACTGTAGCAGAGACCTACATATCTTTACTATAAATGAATTCATTTTGACAGAAAATACATCCCAGCCAAACCTTAAAAACAGTAACAGCAAACTGGTCTGTTGAAAACTGAAAATGGATGAACTTCAGCTAATGGAAACAGAAAAAAAGTTGAGTCTTTGCTTTTAATCCGGACTGTCTGGACGCAAAGTTTTAGATTTCTGTTCTGCAGAACAGGGACTTGTACTATGGAACAAGTTCAAGACAACCAGTCCTTTCCATTTTCTGACTCAATAAGCTTAAAACTGCAATCAGAGATAATGGGTACCATGATAATGGTTGTCAATAAAGCCAACTGCTTCAGTCAATATCAGTCTATTATACTTCACATCCATAAAAATCTTCTTTCTTTTACCTTAGCACAGCAGATGACATCCCTTTGAAACAAGTGTCCTACTTTTTTAGCTAAGTAAAGGAAAAATGAATTGGACTGATTGAAGGTCTTTTCTGGTTTTTCATTACTGCGTCAGTGTTGCAGAAAAAGCTTAATAGCAGGTCTGGAGCAAACCTAAAAATATGTGCAATTTTGCTGCAAGACACATATGTTGCCATGGCAATGTGATGCAGAACATATATGGATCATAACTGGGCTTTGAGTTATTGGGATTTCTAATAAATACCAAATGTGTCTGAATAGATGCAATGGAAAAAAAGTTCATTGTAAAAAGTAAGGCACATTAAGGCACAATTTAAAGTGTATTTTTTTTAATATTGTTAGCTTTTCAGGTGAGTTTCAGGAGTATTTTGAAAGGGTAGGATTTTACTGCTGTCCTGCTTTATCTATCTGTATTTTTTGCACCTGAGTATAAGTTGCACCCCCCGCCAAAACTATACAAAAAAACATGTCACTTATACTCCAAAAAATATGGTACTCTCAATTATAGATAGACATATTTGCGCTTGTAAATACAGTACAGTACAACGTTACTTAATTTAGTAAAATCCTGTCAATCACCACTTTAAATGTAGTGTATTTAAATACATTTATTTGCTTAAACAAATCTTCTGTCACTTTTCCCTGCAGCGCTCTGTATGTTGTCGATTTAAAGAAGTTTCGGAAAATTGCAGCCGGAGACAGATTACGTGGTCAATACCAAGCACTGAGCCAAGACCCAAACAGTCTATCAAACCTGGACCAGGTACTTCACTCACTGATACAACCTTTGGATTCTGTCAGGGACTTTTTTTTTTTTTCAAAGTTTTTCTATGTGATATTTTTGTCCTTTTAGGACCTTCCCAACAACATGATCCACCAGGTGGCCATTAAGTCTCTCCCTCAGGAGTGGTTATGGTGTGAAACGTGGTGCGATGACTCCTCCAAACAAACAGCAAAGACTATAGACTTGGTGAGACCAGCAGCTGTTACACAGATCTTGTTTTTACTTTTTTGAAACACTTTATTCAGCTCATTTCTCTCCTGGATGTTGAGTTTCTGGCATTCGGATTCATTGGTTGAAACCTGAGACGCATATTTCCAGACACAAATGTCAGTGACACAACTGCAAAGTGATCCTGTGGTGTCCTAAACGAATTTAGAGAATTACTGGGCAGACTCCAGCATGTTGGAATAGGAAGTAGGATCTCATTGTGGGGAGGGTCAGCACTTGGTAACCCAGACGAGGAAGGGCCTAATGTCCTTTTAGCAGAATTGGAAATCAAATTAAAGGCAAATGTATGACTCTGGCAGTGCGGGGAATTGGACTTGTTGGGACTAAGTGGTCCTGGTGAAATCGCTGATGGGTTCTGTCTGCTTTGTTTGTGCAGTGCAACAACCCAAAAACCAAAGAACCCAAGCTGATGGCTGCAGCAAGAATCGTACCCGAGTGGGTCAAATATGACAGTGAGATTAAAGACCTGCTGGGAAAAGTCCAGAAACAGGAGGAGACGGCTGCAAAAAGACAGAAACCTTCCTCCTCGAACGATAAAGGTAAAAGATTGACTTCCTTTGTGTCTGAACTGGACCCTCATCCTATGTCATGATCTGCTCATAGCTGGCGTTTCTTTCCAACAGAACAAAACCAACGAGATGAACTTTAATTCCTGCCAGCACCACACTGAAGATGAAGGAGGCAGCGCCTTTTTACAAGCAGGCCACCTGTGAAGCTTGAAGACAGACAGTTCCATCTAAACATAGCCATGGAGTGTTACCTCCCCAGCCGGAGAAGGTGGTGATCATTTCATACAGACCGAATCTCTCCTGGAGTCAGGATGTGCATGAGGCTTAGAAATCAGCCAGCTGGGTTTGAAATCTGGTTAGAGGGTGACGAAAAGAAAACGCTGGATCAACCAAAGCACTTTATTATGCGTTTGTCAAAAGGAATTGTTGGCGGTTGTTGTACTTGTGCAGAAAATAATACAGAAGCAGCACATTTTTAAGAACTTCACCTCAAATGAAATATTTAAAGTTCTTTCCTAAACAAACGCACAGTTGGGTATATTAAAGTTCTAAAGACCCACTCCGATAAAAATTGTGTTTTTGTAGTTTTTAACATGTTCTTGTGGCATTTTTTTCTGATCACGGAGGACATTTTAAGCTTAAAATTCCAATTCTGAGTTTTTCCTTATTCAAAGCCTTGTGAATCAGAAGATAAAAGGCAGTTTGAAAAACAGTGCCAAAGATCCCTCCCCACAACTCAGAGGCAAATTTCCAATGAACTATAGCCACTTTGCAGAAACGTATTAGAAAACGACTTCCTAACTATGTAGCCATGAGGGGGCCCAAGTCAGGGGTCTCCCTGTACCCATCCCAGCCAGGTTAAAATACAGGGTTGGGTCAGGAAGGGCATCCGATGTAAACATTTCTGCCAAACCACCTGTGCGCATCAGTGGAAGCTAATGGGATGGACCGAAAGGTGAACAACATATTCTAGAAAAGCATAATCATTATTAAAAGATCAAAAAATGACTGGTGTGGGTCTTTAATGGCAAAGAGGAGACAGCTTTAGCAAAAATGCCAAAAGTATTTATTAATTTTTGCAAATTTGAAACGTAAAGTGGAACAAATGTGCAGAAACATTCTGTAAATTCCTTCTGAATTTGAGTTTGCACCTCTGCGCCCAGCCTTCACTTTAATACTTCTCCGGCTGAAAAAGTCTGACTCATCACATCAGGCAGGAAAGTTAAAAAAAAAGACAAAATAAACCAAGAACATTGTTCAGGTGAAGTCAGCTCAGTGTACAGTTCATAGAAAGAACCCTGTTCCTTCAGAGAAATCTCAAGCACATTGAAGTGCTTCTTAATGTGAGCTTTTGTTCTGATAGTCAGATATGCACAGGAGGGATGCAGCATTAACTCCAAAGCAGAGGTTTGTGCTAACTCACATTTCACTGAGTAACTTTTGGGGTAAAAAGGGCAGTTTTACTGAACCATACTTGAGAAAATGTAAAATAAAGAGCAGCTCTAACTCTGCTGCACTGAGTCCGATTTGTCCCACTATGTTTTATGTTTGTTCTCTGCATCCAGGACCCGGTGTGTTGTTTTAATTTTATTTTCTTGTGTATTCCATAATCATTAATCAAAACTGTACTTTTTTGTTACTCAGGAATTGTTTTGTTCACTTTTGAGTAAATATTTCATGAAATACTTTGTTCTTTACTGCTTAAAAGTTAGAATACTGTACTCGTGGTTTTAAAGGCAGCTGTCATCTTAAGTGTTAATTTATACTCAATATTTAGAAGAGATGTGATTGGCTGGAACTTTAACTCATGTTTTACTGTCTAAACATGATTCTGAAACAAACGTCCCTTCAGAACCAGAAGGAATTACTTAAATAAACAGCATGTCAATATAATAAAAATAGGAAAGGATTATTTAAGTCAGGATGTTTCAAAGTATTCTTTTCTTTATATCCTAAACCACCTTTATTTACAATTTTCCATGCGGTTTGTAAGAAACTTGTGAAGTTTTTATAAATTCAACTTCTAAACAATTTTCCCCCATCATTAGAATTCTGTTTTGGTCTCAGGAAACAGCGATGTTTGAAGCTGTAGTTCATGTTGGG
The DNA here is from genome assembly GCA_014656515.1 of Oryzias celebensis. Lineage (NCBI taxonomy): Eukaryota > Metazoa > Chordata > Actinopteri > Beloniformes > Adrianichthyidae > Oryzias > Oryzias celebensis. The sequence continues at coordinate 21,514,411 of BNCR01000017.1, read as the reverse complement.
CTGCAGAAAGTTTCCTCTCAGGGCACAAATCTGTGTCAACTACAAATGCTAATATTAGCATTCAAGAGAAAATAAATTGTTTACTCCCAACAGCTCAGAAAAGGGCAAACATGATTCATCCAGCATGAAAAGAAAGCTAAAAATGCAGAATAACATTTTTTAGTGAGTGTACATAAATAAGTCTTTATTTACATTTCAGGAAAAAAAATTAATTTATATAAAAATAGAATAAATTGAATTGTGTGAACTGCAGTGTGAAATACTGGACACAAACATAATTTAAAGAGTCAAAGTCATAAAATTACTGTTTACTTCTTAACAGATTTTATGCAAGGCAGATATTTGTCAGCATAGCGACAGACCTAACCGGCCTGAGGCGGAAACGCCATTGGTCAACAACAAACAAAGGTCTGATTTAAAGTCACTGTTGGCAACACATTTCTGTGAAGCTTAAAGATCATTTATGGAATAATCTCCCTTTTAAATAGGGAGGACAATAAGAAAAAACCCACTTCAGCTTTGCTGGATAATAAACCCCCTCAGTTGAAGTTGAATTTAAAGTTAAAGGATCCTGAGCCAAAAGGATTGAACCCCTGGAAACCATGGAAACCGCCATTGAATGGATGATGGTGACCCTGCTGGCTCTCTGGATCCATGGGGTCTTCTCCTTGGTCAAACTTGTTTCTCATCTCTAAACAAGGTGCAAAAAAAATGTGTCAGAATAGAAATGTTCACAAAATTGGAGTGTTTCAATTTAGAAAAAGAAAATCTTTAACCCTTCATGCCGTGTGTCGCTAATTCGCAACACACCATTGCATCCAAGACTCATCCAAGAATAAATAAAAAAAAAAAACTGAAAAATATTTTTTATTGTTGAAAAAGTCAGGCATGAAGGGGTTAAAATTTAGAGGAAAACAAAAATACTGATTAAAAACGGAAGATCCAACTTTGAAGAAAATGTAAGACTCCTATCTGTAGATTTGATTTTTGAATCAAATCCATCATTTCGATTTCTACGCTGAAGAGAGAAAAAAATATATATACAAGAGAAATTTGCAGAAAATAAATTCAAATATCCAGGTGATAAAACAGGCAGAAGCTGTAGATCTGGAATAGAATGAAATAAAAAAAGCAAAGAAATTGGATTGTTTCTAAAGTCAGATTTGATCTTTTTGTGGAGAAATCCGTGAAGTGAAAATGTGACAAACTTCTGTTACAGTGCAGAGCAGCTCAGATTAAAGGTTCCAGGGAGTGAAAATTATTTTAGCTAATAAATGAAATAAAACACTTGTGGAAGTGAAAACCTGAAACCAGAGGTGATAATAACTAAGAAAATCCTAATCAAATCCAATCCAGAGTCCTGATCCCATATTTTTCAACCACATATAGAAAAAGGTAATAAACAAATCCAGGTTATCCCTCTTATTTCTAACTTTATTTCATCATTTATCACTTAAACAGAACACTAACACATATTTTGATCAATGAATCAAATAATATCTTCAGAACTATTTAACATTTCTGAACAGATGTGATTCATATCTCCATTAAAAATTCTATTTATTAAAAAAAAAAAAAAAAAAAAAAGATTTTCTCCCAAAGTCTTTGTTGTTCTATGAATAAGAGGATGAGTATTTATAGCTCATATCAACATAACCATTTATTAGTTTTGGTTGTTTGAGACATTGACTTTGTTTTGATCACCTTTTTTCCAGAGCTCAAACTTTGTAGATGGTTCCTTGGCAACTTGAAATAAACAGCTTAAAATATATAGCACTGTTCACAATAAATATCTGATCCTTGACTGGGATACAACATCCGGTCATCCAAGTCTAATTTTCAACCATATGAGGATTGGGACATCCCTAATAAAATATTCCCAAAAATCAACTGACAAACTGAGCTGAATTTTTTTTTTTGGCAGCGCTTAAACTTAAATCATGCTCCTTTATTTGAGTGTTTTAACCTATAGAATCTACTATATAAACAGTACTGGTGGGTTTTCACGCCATATAAGAGACAATCACACCATCAGAACAGACATCTAAAAGGAGAAAGTAGCAAGCAGCTCCTGGCATTTACTCAGATGGATGCTTTCCAGACAGCAGAACAGACTTGTTACCTGGATCAGTGAGAACCTCTTTGGCTTGAGCGATGTCTATGAACTTCTTCTCTGCCTTCTTCTTTTCCTGTGGATCCTGAAAGTTGTCAGGGTGCCACTGTTGTGCCAGCTTCCTGTATGCTTTGATGATCTCCTTCTTCTTGGCGGTTCTGTAACCACAGAGAGCTCACTGATCAGCATGAGCTAGAACCTTTTTTCTCGAACATCTTTGCAAATTCTGTTAAATTCAGATCAATGGTCACCTCTTCACTCCCAGGATTTTATAATAATCCCTCCTCTGAGACTGTTTGAGAAGTCGCTGAGCTCGATCCAGGCCTTCTTTGATCTGATGGTCATTCTCACTGTGTTTTCCAGCTGTCTCATAGTCTTTGATAGCTGCAAAGAATGACCAAAGGACAGGAATCAGATATACATTTGTTAAGAATATTAACACAGTGATAGCAATATCGTTAACAACCTACAACTTTGAGCAGAACCTTTTATCCTCTCTGCTCTAATATACAATAATGTATCGACAGGTTTGTGGCTGCTACACATGGATTACAGTCCTTAAGTGATCTAGTTGATCCATATTTCTGTAAACTGACCTGGTCTAAAAAGTAAGAACCTCAAAAGTATTGTGAGCAACATTAAATTACACCAAAGCAAGGACAGCAAGGAGGATTTTTTTATTTTTTTTAAGTGGCAGGCTCCCACATGCGTCATCCAATAAACATAAGGTTTGTGAGTTGAAAAGCAAGAGCAGGGAATTCTGGAACAGGAACACGTTCCCGCATAGCAGGAGCAGATATTAAGTTTGCTGCAGGATTGGGTCAGAAAACAAAGAAAAATTGCAGTCCGCTTCACTTTGTTTCAATGCACATCAGTCGCTGGAATGAAATCTGGAAGAGTGAACTTCCTGCTGTGACACTGCAGCAAAGAGTTTCACTGATACAGTTGGAATGTCACTCTGAAACTGATGAGCCAATCACAGAAAAAGCACAACATAAATTATACATATACAAAGCTACCAGAGGCATTATTGTGCTGCTGACACAGGAAGCAGAACTAGAGCTGATTTATTGCTTCAACTGGATCTGAAATCAGCTATAGGATTGGACATTTTATATCTTTGATAGACACATTTTATGTTTGAGGTAAAAGATGGCATTCATATAACAGAGAATTCAGGGATTTTCATGGAACCACAGCTAATATGCTAACTGTACAAATATGACTCATTTTATGCATAAAAACTTGATAGCTTTATATAGCACAGTTCTAAAATAACTCTCAGTTAAAATATTTTTAATAAGAGTTTTTATAAGCAACTCAATACCAAGTACTCTGGGTTTTTATTAGATGAATAATCTAATGTAGTAACAGTACCGACCTCGTCTGCTTCTTTACAAGCATTTTCCTTGCAAATAAAAATTTGCAACATTTAAACTCAGGACATGAGCCAAATGTGAGGACATTTTCAAGAAGATGATCTGAGATCTCAACATCCTAAAGGTTAGGTTTAAGACATTTTTGTTTATAAATTCAGCTGTTGATTCAAACTTAGTATAAATTGTGTTTGGCCTCCCTGGTGGTTTGTCTATAAAGTTAAGGAAAAAAGGGCTTAACAGCTGGTTCACAGAAGTGCAGCAAAGCGGAATGGAGGCTGCTACCATGCATTTTTTGTTCCCAATTCACTGCAATTTAATTATACAAATGCTCAAAAACCCAGTTTTAACCTTTTCTTTCAATACGTTAATCATGAGAAAAATGCTACAAGAACAGGTTACAATAAAAAAAAAAAAAAAAAAAATGTCATGTGAGAGGATCTTTAAGCTTCTCACCCTGATCAGTTCTCCTCAAACACAATCACTCTAAAGAATAAGACTGACAGCATCAGCAGCAAAAATATTTAAAGCTGAGATCAACATGGTAAAAGAGAATGTGATGAGTGTAAACCTTAAGGAGGTTACAACACTGCTTAGTCAAACTATTGTTTTTTTTAAATACACAATATGAATCAGGTTTTTTTTTTCCATGAAAAAACACCCATCACCTCTGCACTTCTAGTTTGAGATTGAAAGCAGAGTGAGGCACAAAAAAAGCTGGCGGATAATTCATTGTTTTAGCATCTGCTTTTCCTCGTGACCTGACATCATCAGAGTCCTAATAAGCTGACGTTTCACGATGGAGTATATATATACACACACACACACACACACACACGTGCTGACAGGTGAAATGAGGAGCTCAGAGGAGACGGTTACTGAAGATTTCAGCAGGCTTTTGTCATCTGTGATTTGTTTTGGGCTAATTTGCGCTCAGCCTGAAGACTTGTTCATCACTTCAGTGGAGATCCAATGCTGCAGACCTGCTCAGCAAACAGATTGAATCGCTGTATTTAATCACTGTCTGCTGTAAAATGATCCCATGAGATAGGAACTCTTTTACTCCTGGATCAAATAAGATCCAACCATTTATCATTGACTTTGCTCATTTAAATTCATACTCTTAATTGGATTTAGTAATCAGGAGATGCATTGTGTCAAATGAGACAAAATCTAAATCGGATGTCAGCCACATATCTGAATTTACGCAAAGTAATAAAAATCGTACCAAAAAAATGAAAGTGTAGGGTGTAGCCGACATAAATCTTAACATAAAAATGATTAGATTTAAGGTTAAATGAGGTTTGAAGGCAGATTGAAATTCCCTGTGATGCTACAGGGACCCCTAGTGTTAGATCACTGCCATGACATCTGATACCACTATCAGACTGCTCCCAAATGCTGCAAAAACACATCGATGAGTTGAACTGGTGAAGTTCAAAATTATTTCACCCAAACTGATGACCATTTCACATTAAACTTTTTATTAAAATAGAGAGAAAAATGATACATTTATGTGAAAAAAAGACAAACATGAAAAAGGGGAGATAATAGTTTTAAAAGCCAGAGAAAAATTGTGTTTTTAACATGTTCTTATGGTGTTTTTCTATTGATGGAAGCCTAAAATTGCATTTCTGAGTACGTTTTTACTCAAACCGTTTTGAATTAGGAGCAGACATAAAAATCCTGTTTGAAAAAGAGCTTATTTGTGACTAAATACACTGGGCGGACCACAAGTTCCCTGCTCTGAGGTCTTAGCAATGATGAAAGAAAGAGGGGTTGGGATTGCTTAGGGCCACCCACAACTCAGGCGAATTTCTAATGAACTACTGCAGAAACCATGCCCTAGAAAATGACAGGTTTTGTTTGTTTGTTTAGGTAAAAAAGCACTGGGAATGCCTTCAAAATAGCTCAAAAGATAATTGTAGTGCGTTTTCTTTTAGAAAAGTTACAATAAATTAGTCTAAAAATGCTTTGACACATTGTGTGCATTCTTTAATAAAGCAGTTTTATCGTCTTTTTGGGAGACTCTTTGACAGGCTAAATATTAATATATCAAACTCATGGTAAGACACGTTTATCTCACTTTCTTAAAATAAGAAACTTTAAAAGGTTATTGGAAACCATTCAAGCCGTAAAAACAAAACATCCATCGAGAAGTATTTTAAACTCTCTTAATGGAATACACAAGTGGAAAAGACAAAAGTAAAACCTTTTTGGCAGTGGGACACTGAAACAAAACCAGATTGCCTAACTTGAGGCACTCCCCTGTGGATGTTAAAAAAACAAAAACAAATCTCCTCAAGATCAGCTCCAAAAACTGAAAAAGTAAATAAACTAGAGATATGAAATGTGTAAGCTATATCTGTTTTCATAAGAGATTATGGACTTTGCTCTCAAGTTGTACCAAGAGTAAATCCCTTTGCAGAAAGACTGACAGGTGAGGCCAAGCAAACACCTCTACAGGCCTGAGAGAGATACAGCCGTTAAGTTGGATCAGACAAAAGTCGGCAGAATCGGCTATTCCCTCCTGGTGCAACACAAGCTCAACACATGATTAATTCATCATGGAGGGTTACAGGAAAAACATCCAAAAAACTCCAAACAGTTTTGTTTTTGGCTAAAATTCTGGTTTTGATTTTATCCGTAGATGTGTTTTTATTTTAAGTACATCCAGCTCGTCTGCACTGGAAGAAAGTTTAACACTCAGTGCTGTAAAGCGTTTTTAATCGTCTTTTATGCCTTACACTTTTCTGCTGCAAATGACTTGAACCCATTTCAAACTATATTCAAACTTTCATCATTAACATTTATCTTTATGTTAAGACAGACTTCACCAGGTCACTGTTGATACTTGCTCCTGTTACAGATGCCGACTGTGTTTATGCCTCTAGAAATGTGATTCTTGTGTATGCACTCTGTTTTATGTTTTTTTATATCTGTACTGCCTTTAGCCAGATCATGTTTGCAAATAAGAACGTGTTCTTAATCATCTACCTACTACTGCAGCTGCTTACCTTCCTCATACTGTTCATCTTGGACATAAGCCTCTGCTCTGTCCTTTAACACATTGACATTCTCAGGGTCTGACTGGAGGACCTCACTGCACACAGAGATGGCTCTGCTCGCCTGTTGGTCCTAGCCACAGGAAACATGGTGTCAGATTTATATTTCCATAAAAAAGAAAAAAAAAAAGAAAAAGAAAAAAAAATGTTTCCAGCTGCACCGCAGGGCCTTACCTTCGCTAGTGCGTGGCAGATTCGCTCCTTTGCCAGAAGTGTAAACTGGTGAACATTGGGCTCAGTTCTCATCACTGCCTCATATTTAGCGACTGCATCCTCATACCTAAAATCAGCAGGAAACAGGTAGGTGTTTCAGCTTAATGGGTGGCAGCACCACTTTGTCGCCGTTTACTCCCGCGACCGTCAGAATTAAGCATGTCAAATGTGATGCGACATCCCTTCACATTTAAAAGGGATTTGCATATGGGCCTGTAAGAACCAGGAAGTGGGGGTGCTTCTAAATTTAAAAAAAGGACATTTTATCTGTGGCTGATGGAATATAAAACACCCTTAAGCCACACAAAAATGTAGCACTGCATCATATTGATTAGAAAACAAAACAAACCAAGATGGAAAAGTAAAAAGAGGAGACCTCTGTTCCTGGATGAGCTCCTCTGCAGACTGTATCTGCTTGTTCAGCTTCTTGACCTGCTTGTAATGACTGTAACACTGTTTGTGATCGGGATCCAGCTTCAGGCACTCTCGGACTTCACTGCAAGTCACAGAAGAAAATATTTAATATCACGATGAATGAGTAGGAGCAAAATTAAGACTTTAAAAGAATTCTGAATCTCACTTAAGGGACATCTCATGGTCTCCTAAATTGTAGTAGATGGAGCTGAGCTTGTAAAAAGCCTGCGTGTTGTCATTCTTTAGCTTAGATGCAGCTTTAAGGTCGCTGATGGCTTTCCCCATCTCCCCCATTTGAATGAAACACTCTGCTCTCATCTCACGTGAGCTGGCATCCCAAACGCAAGTCTACAACAGGTAAACACCAGCTCTTACACAAAAACAGTCTACAGCACACATACAAGGTCAATGTTAAGAACGCAGACAAATGAGTCACAACATTTGCCTCTTACCTCGATAACAGTGTCAAGCTGAGTAATGGCTGTCATGTAATCTTTCCCGTTGAAGCTGCTGCGTGACTGAGCCACCAAACGCTGAATTTCGTCTGACTTTGTCAGCTGACTTTTGGCTTCTTTCTCTTCCTTGTCGCTGGGGTTAGACTTTAGCTGGAAGATTTTAAGACAAGATGAAACATTTGAGAACTTAATATTACAGTAGAAGATTTTACAAACACTTGTGTCCATATTTCTGGGAAATGTGTATCCCTGAACAACATTTAAGCTGACATTTCTCATGTTGGAAATAGCAACACTTTAAAAGGTATCATTTCTACTAAGATTGTTCAAGGTTCAATACATGCAAACTATGCTGGAAAGAGTCTTTTGGTAGACACCTATGATAAACTCCTTTTATTGAAGTACTTACCACCTTCTTGAAGTCACTTTCTGCTTCATCAAGCTTCCCCTGCTTGAGAAGAAGGTTTCCTCTCTGAAGACGTGCCTGTTAAGAAACAATGAGTGCTCAGACAGAACGCTGGCGAATTACTTGACAGATCATAGCTGAAGCGAGTTCCTAGGACACAGTGGAGTCTGCAGCTAAACTAACAACCATACAAGCTGACACCCAAGTATACGTCGCACTAATCCACATTTGGGGCAACTTAGCAAAATACCACATTAAATCGATTTAAATCCACAAGTATACAAATGATGTAGATTCAAGTTCAAATAGTTTAAAAACCTACTTGGAGGACACATAAGGACGAACGTACAATTGTATTGGAGTTTTTCTTTATTCATATTGTTGTGAATCAGGAGCAGACAAAAAATATCATAGAAAAAAGCTTGTAGTTGCTCCATTTGTAGATGGCAAGATCCATGCAAGTCTCTGCTTTCCTTGTTTACCCTGTTTCTCAAAACTGTACGGATTGACATCTCCAATATTGCTACGCTCATAATGTTAGGTTGGATTGTGAGGAGCTGCAAGCTAACAGGAGAGTGTAAACAGATGGAATGTTGGGAAAAAGAAGAGGGGTTACTGCATGCCAACAGCCCCGCCCACAACACAGAGGTGAATTTCCAATGAACAAATGCCACTTTGCAGAAACTATTTTCAAGGAAAAAGTTTTATTATTATTATTATTATTATTATTATTATTATTATTATGAGTATTATTTATTTTGGCTAAAAACGTTTTTAAAAAAGATAAGAGGATTTTGAAGGGACTTTTAAGTACACATTGCACTAATCCACATTTGGGGCTGGGCATCCTTTCCAAAAAAAAAAAAAAAAAAAACCCACACCATCCATTTCAACCCACTGGTATGCAAATAGTATAGGTTTAATTTAAACTAATTTTATCAATTTCCCTTTCTAAATCAAATTTAAATTACTTTAAAGGATCACAAATCCATAGTTCTGATAGCATATACAAACACTTCCTTTGGAATACATTTTAACCATATAGTGAGTGCATGTAGATGGGATGACAGAACAATGTGGAGCAAAAAGTATTTGAGATCAAGGTAAAATAATAATAACTTACAGATGTGAAATCTGGCTTTAGTTCAATGACCCTGCTTAAATCTGGCAGAGCAGACTTCGACTTCCCCATTGCTAGAAACACTGTAGCCCTCCTGTAGTATGCCATGTAGTTCTTCGAATCTCCATCTAACAAAACGCGAAATAAAATGTAAAGAAAACAAAACACTTTTAAAAAAACATGATATGCATACAAACGAATACATCATTTGCGTATGAGTGTCTCACCAACTGCGGCGTGAAAGTGGGAAAGAGCATCAGCTAACTGTCCAGCAGCAAGAAGTTTCTTCCCCATCTCCATGTGGTTGTCCACACTTCCATCCTTCCCACATCTGACTCCTGAACACCACAAATTAATTTTAAGACAAACTCCTACCAATGCTTTAATATTTTTTTTAAAACAACACGCGCTTGATGTGCTTACGACTGACATCTACCTGACAGGTAGCTTAAAGAAAAGAAGAAAATAAATCGCCTAGAGCACCTCAGTTTTTTTTTTTTTTTTTTTTTTTTTAAATAGACATTAGGTGACTTATCAAACCAGCCTCGATTGTTTCATTAATGTATAGTTTCAACTTAACCATTAGAGACAAGTTAAAAGAGCATTAGCTAGCTTAAAACCAGCTAACAATTTAGCAAGCTAATGCTATCGCTAACATACGTCAACTCGTTCAAAACAAACTTCCAAAGAAGCTAAAGTTTAAATTAACCGTCTGCCTTTAGGAACTCGGAACCAACCATAATAAACTTGAATTGTCAAATATACATATAGTAAATTAGCCTCTTACCTTCATATCGCATATCAATCAAAACCAGAACATAAGGCATGTAAGTTAGTATTTTGCTCGTGACATGATCAATGGACACCATGGCTGATTTTCAAAGTTAAAACTTGCTCCCCCTTGACAGCTGACGTTGCTTTATTTGATGGATCTTCTCTGTTGTCCCATGTGTGGGTCCTTGTGGAGCATTTCCTCACACAAATCAGGGGCAAACTCGACTGCCTGGTCGTGGGCGGCGCTGATTGGCTGGGGTGTTTGGGAAACCCCGCCCACCTGACTTGGTTCAACAGACAGCAGCCACGGCAGCAAAAGGAAAGTGCGCGCGTGTGTGCGCGCGCACTGTATGGAAAGTGGATGCAGGTCCAGTGCTTTTATTTTATTCAGATAAAAAAATAATTTCCCCCTAACAAATCTAAAATTATCATTAAAAACAGAAAACTTTAAGATCTCCATGGAGGTGTTCTGCAGACATGCTTTAATTGACTTTTCCCCTCATTACCATATTTTGTTTTTTGCATTACTGACAAAAAAGTCAAAAATTCCCTCCACTTTTGAAATTTGACTAAAAGTTCATGACTTTAAATATTTTTTACACAAAATTTGCACATTTCTTTATTTTTTCAGAAAGTCTCATCAATTTTGAGAAAAAAAGGTTTTTGTCCTGTTCATTTTTTTTTCTTTTTTGCAAAGCCCCTGTTCTGTTTTTAAAAGTTATATTACTTTTATAAGCTTAAAGTAAGACTCAGAGAAACTCAACAAAATTGCAAAAATCAATGCTTTTTTCCCGCCAACACAAAATATTAAACAAATACCATTATTTGGTGGCAACACATTTATGTGAAATTGAAAAGTCCGCCAGGTTTCAGGTTAAGTGGACTTTTTTCTTATCTGTCATGAGTAATACCATCTACAGGACATCAGATGTTTGGAAAGAAAAATCTGGGAGAAGCTAAATAAACATTTAAAAAAGGAAAAAGTCCTGGAATCAGTAAAAAAGTCGTAGCAGGATAGATTTAGTGAATAAATATGAAGTCATTTATAAAGCAGTAGTGATATGTAGAACTTGGTTTATTATTTAGTTGAGCCTTCAACCCAATGAATAAACAAAAACTCTCCCTAAGGGTGGAATGATTGATCGACTTGTTCGATTAATTGATTTTATTCTTACAATCCATCCAGATCAATCTGTCTGAAGTTGTGACTCAAATCGACTTATGCCACTGTAAAACTGTTTCAAGATTAAATAAAGTGATTGTATTGATATTGGAAAATAACATTTGGATTTAGGCACGGGAGGTTTATTTTACAATAATATATAAACAACCAAGTGCCAACACAGCAGACAACACATGTGATGCAGCAAAAAATGATCAACCATCATTACAGACCAATGTCTGGAAACACTGAATTTTGCAAAGACGTGACCATACAGTGTGGCAGAATGTTGATTTTCTTGCTATAAATATCATCTGCTCGGTTCAGTATCCAGGTATTTATCTCTATGTCTCACTAGTTGAATTTTTGGCTAAAGATGTCCTGGATACAGTTTAGGTAAGTGAATTGGATCAATCGAATCGTTCAAAAGAACCTATATCTACTATAAATTGGATTGTCAGCCACAAATTATAAATCATTGTTAAAATTAACTTTACATCCCTAACACTTACTGTATTTTTTTTTGTTAATGTTAAATAGTAGATTTGCAGAAAAAACAAAAAGGAATACACGTTTCACCCGTAAACTGATGTTTTGTCCCTCTCAATCATGTTTTTGACAAAATCGCGTGTAGTACAAAATTATTTTTTATTAAACACGATTTGAAGCACAGACAAAAGCCTCTAACCTTTTCTCCCACAAATGATACATTAAAAGTGTAATGTAAACAAAATACCACATTTTTTACTTTCGATGAGACCTAATGTATGAAGTTATTTTAAAAATTTCCAGCTTACAATACAAGAATGATGGTAGAGTGACAAAAATTTAAATGAAAAACAAGCTAAATAAATGATTGATCTTTATAGAATATTTCTTATTTTTTCCTTTCACTATCACATCAGTCAGCAGCCAACACCCCCAGAGAGATGAAGAGAGAAGGATGATTTAGATTCCAAGCTAAACCAAGTTAAAAAAAAAAGAAAGAAAAGTTTTTACAGTTTCTGTTTGAGTCACACATAAGCATTTGTAGCTGTTGTCCTGGTGGTTTTGGTGGCACTGGAGATCTCAGAAATGGTGCTAGCTCTGCTGTCTGCTGGGGATCTGGTCTGCCTGGTGTAGGTTGTCTCGGTGCGAGCCAATGATGTTAGACTCTTCCGCGTTGGAACAAATGTGTAGCCAGGGAATTGGTTTTGGGGGTACTTCTCTGTTCTGTGAATTCAAGGAAGACAAATCTTGTTTTTTAGTGCGTGGAAAAGAACAGCATCAGAAAAATCAAGATTTAGGAACTTCCGTTTACCTTGACTCAAATGCTTCACGACCTGCTAAAATACTGTAAATCAGGCCTCCGCTAACCAGTAAGGTGGAGCCACCCCAGCCGATGTAGACACCAACACCTATCTCAAACCTGGTAGCAAATACAAGAATAATCATATATAGTTCTTTTAAAAAAAACGCATCAAAAATGCAAATTTTTCCCAATTTGGACCTACTTCTGCTCTACATAGTTGGGGTCGTCAAACTCAGATCTGATTTTATTGCCATAATAAGAGAATGCGACCATGGCACACATCCCTGAAACAACAATGCTTATAAATGAGTGCAATCCAATGTGACTCCTTCCTGAGATCTTCCACTTTTACCTCCTATAAGATAGTTCATTCCTCCAGCAAAGGTAACTTTGGCATTAGCATTCTCCGATCCCCCAATCTTAGTGCACTTCATTCCCACTAAGACCAAAATTGATCCAAAGAAAGCCAAGATGATGGAGATGATGATGAGGGCTCTGCACATGTGAATGTCCCCTGTTTGAAAGCAGAAAAAGGTCACCCTTGAGGCAGCTTGAGGAGTTTAACCCCTAATATCTTTGCCATTACTTACAGTTTAGAGCAAATAATGATGGAATTCCCTTGCAGTCGGATACTCCTGTGGAGTCCGAAACACAGTCCTTCCACAAGTTGGAGAAATAGTTGGATGTTGTCAGGACGATGCTGCTAACCTCCGACCAAGTCCAGATCTCAGTCGGCATGGTGGAACAAACCAGGATCCATCCGGCCACGCAGACCACAAAGCAACCAATCTCAGTGTACATTACCACAGTTCTGTAGCCCATGTTTTCACTGATTCCAGCTTTCTGATAGGAAAATGACAAGTCGGACCTCCTGAAGGGTTGTGGAGCTGTTAACTTAGATATCCAGCTCTGAACTTGGAGATCAGCTGGGTTACGTCAGTGGAAAATTACCCCGAGATACAGCCCCAAACACACAACTGGACATGTGTACATCATCACATGTTTTGTCTTGAAATGAACGTTCGTTGTTTTGTAAAGATTGCTTCACTTAGTGTTTACTGTTGATACCAGGAAGCCTTCCACTGAGAAGTCCTTTCTTCAAGGGAAGAAGTAAAAACCAGATGAACTAATAGTGAAAAAAAAGTGGTTATAATAAAAGGGTACAGGAGTTCCTGTCCTTTTTTTTAAAAAAAATCCACCTACATCACTGGAAACTAACCCCTTGATGCTTACAATTATTTTCAGCTATAAAAAAAAATCACTTGTGCTTTTGGTTTCATGTAGATGCTAAATTAAGGTAAGTTTAAAACCAAAATGGTTTGATGCATATTTGCAATTAGAGGCATCAAAGGGTAAATAGTTAGTACAATGACATACAATATGATAAATACAAACTATGTGGATAAAGTCATATTTTAGTTGTGGTTAGATGAATTTAATTTTTTTGAACATCACAAAAATCATTTACAATAAAAATCACACATTTTTTCCCTCATAATTAGCAAATATTTATATATTTATCCATGTCTACACATGTTTTCATAATAATTTTTCAAATCTATTGATTTAATCCTACTGCAAACAAAATATTTTTTTTAATAGGAATGAGAGAACAATGATCAAAACCCATACTTCCAAATAAAATTATACCTCACGATATGTTATTTATTATTCTTTAACAAGAAATCCAAAAGTGTCCACACAGTTAAAGAAATTTAGTTTGTTCATAAAAAACTATTTTGATTTCTGAATAGTGTAGAAATGTACACGTATATTGTAATAAAACAAAAAATAATAATTTTAAGTATTATTTCGTTTGACATATTGTTTGAAATAACCTTAGTAAATAAAATGTGTAAAATGTTCTAAAAAAGAGTTTAACTTTAACTTCAAAACAGAGCAGAGCTGGTTATTTTTTTTAAATTTCCACATTTAAAATTTTAATTCTAAAAAGATCATCACTGAAAGAGTTTGTACAAGTTCTGTGATTATTTTTAAGAACTAAGAGGCGGTTTAGAGATGTCTAAAGGCAAAGAAAGCTGAACATTTAGAAAAATTCTGAGATCATTCATGTTCAGTTGGACACGTCTCAGACCTTCAAAATGTCAGAGTCCATTCCTGAGTCTATGTTTTGTTCCTTCAAAATTAGAGATTTTGTAGAGATCTCACCTTCCTTGACCAGCACAAAAAGAGGAAATTCCACTTTTGTGAACAATTGAAATATTTGAAGTGCAATAGATAAATATGACACAATTTAGCAGAGGTCCTTGCCTGAGCCAAAAGAAAAAAAGCCAAAAAAATATCTTTACTCCGTTTCATTTAATCCTGTATTTGATTCTTTAATTCAGTGAATATAGATCAGGGATCTGCAACCTGATGCTCTGGGGCCACATGTGGCTCTTTGACCCCCGTCATTGTGGTTCTCTGGTTTAAGAGAAACAAAATGGTTGTCATTTTAAAAAGAAACTGATCACTCTGCAAGGCTCCTGACCACAGTAGCCATAGTGCTCCAACAATCCATTGAGTGGTTCCGCTTCGTTAAATAAAGTCGAACTAGAACACTTTGACAGATTTTTCAGCGCAGTGTTCCACAGAAAATCAATTGGAGGTCAGTGAGCACAACCAGAATGAATTCTTAAGGCGCACTGGATTATAAGATGGATAACCATTTGTTAATGTAAATGGACATTCCTCTCGCACTCAAGTTATCTAAGGAGTCCCACAGGGCTCAGTTCTAGGACCCATCTTGTTTATGCTTTATATGCTGCCCTTACGAAACATAATCAGAAAACAGTATTCCTTTTCACTGTTATGCGGATGATACACAGTTGTATTTATTCATTTAACATGACAAAAATGACCACATAGAGAAACTTAAAGGGCCAATAGCATGTTTTTCTTAAGTCTTTTATAGTAAGCAATATCCATGAATATGATCACATATTACCTTTGGCACAGTTTTTTAGTTTGCCAGTAATGTATGTAACGAGTTATTTTTGTGGACCTTTTTCTCACCGGAAGTAAAACAACTCAATCTCTGAGGCACCACCTTTCGCTCCTTGTGGGTGACGCCCAAAACATTAATTTGAATTTGAGAATTTGCCCTGAATGGCTCTTTGAGTGCTGAAGGTTGCAGACCCTTGGTTTAGACATAAATGCTGTATTGGACTGTGTTGGATTTGTTTAGTTTGTGGCAGGAACTATCACAGTGATTTAAGAAAGGAAAGACAAACAAAAATTGCACAGTGATAAGGTTTTAATATTTTTCAAGTAAACAAAAATCACTTGAAATATTTCTCTGTCATTACTTATCAAAATTACAAACAAACATGCAAAAGCCACATTTTAAAAAGTACATTTCCGTCTTTATGTCCCTCTCAGAAAATCCCATCATGGCCACAATTTGAATAATTAGTTTTGTTCTATGACATTTCTTTTAGGTCATAAAAGTCTTTTAAAAAAAACACTCATTTTGAGATTATTTGTTCCACATAAGATGATAAAATTCCAGTTTTAGCTAAGTTTTTGGAGATTTTCCTAATTGTTTTTTTCTGATTCATGTTAAATATTCTAACGTGACAATAATTTACTAAAAAAGATAAAACAAATAAAAAATAATGCCAAAACCTTACAATTCTATCGCGGTGTAATCGATACCCAGCCTGGCCAATGATTGTATGGAGTAAAGAACTTTTCTCCATCATGTAACGTTTTTTTTAAACTAAAATGAATTAAGTTAGTCATAAGATAACAAAATCCTACATATTGTGCTTTTGCAAATATTCTAAATGAACAGTTATAAAAAAGGAAAAGACAAATTGGTCCGTCATTTCAGTTCATTCTTTTACATCTCACATAAAAACTCTTTTAAAAACATTTTTCAAATTAAAAGTGTGTACTTTTGTTTTACACAAATGCATCTCTCTCTGAAATTTTTGTTGGTGTTGTCTCAGACAGTCTTGAGAGTTGGCTGGTGGTTCGTCCAGAGCTGTAATAGTCGTACATCCTTGAGGGATTGTATCCAGTGTACATGGATCTCCCTCTGGACAAAGGAACCATGTATGTGCCATCGATTGCTTGTACACCGCTCCTGAATGACACAAAAGCAGTGTAATTTAATAGTTTAACTTGATGCCTACATTTACCGAAAAAGAGAGTGATTTTTGTTACCTCTGAGGGTAAATTACTCTGAAGACTGTCACAGCATAAAGAACTGCACCAAAAAAGATTAAAAAACATCCGACCAGTCCAAGAAATATGGGAGGACCCAGGTCGTATCTGGAATAAATGACAGTTTAGAGAAAACGTGCATCTGTTGTTCAAAAAACATGATATTGGTGGAGGTTTTGATTAAAAATAAACCTATAAGACAATGAAAATTTTACTTTAATACTCCTGGCACGCTGGGAGCGAAGGCGACCTTGGCAATTCTGTTTATGTATAAGCAGTAAGCGGCAATGTTTGACACTCCTGTGGGAAGAAGTTTCAATGAAATCTGGAAAAACATTTCGGCCGTTTAAAGAGTAAAATTCTTCTCCTTGTCAGTGATCACCTCCAACAAAATGGAACACAGCTCCAGAAAAGACCAGTTTGTCTTTGGTTTGTTCAGCTCCTCCAATGTAGGTACAATCCATTCCAATGAAGCAACACACCACGGCAAAGAATCCAATAGTTAACCCACACATCAGTAATCCCCTCACGGCTTGGACGTAATCTGAGAAACACCCACGGGGTTCAAAGATAAAATCAAAAACGCAATCAGAGACATGTAAATACATTTTTACCACATTTACTTAAAAATAACTACATTTTGATGTGTTATAAAAGACATCATGAAACCTTTATGTTTTACTTTAAAACCTCAGATAAAATTTACTCACACAGCTGATTGTAAATTTGCAGTAACATCACATTGTAGTGAAAAGTTTCTAAAGGCTTTAATTTAAGCGTCAATAAAACAATGCTGGTTTAAGTTTTGAGTAATTTTTTGTATCTCAAAAAATGCTTTGTTGTTTCTCTATTTTTTATTTTATTTTATTTTCATTTTTATTTTTACTTTTTATAAAAATTAAAGTATGTTAGTTTAAAACGTTTAGCTTTTTACTGCCAATTTAAAATTCAATTTTTCATGATAAGACGGGAAACAGATTTGGCCTAAATTAACAGTGTCAGTAGTTTAATTCCAGAGGGTTTTGTACTTACCAATCTTCTTTGCTAACTTCTTAACTAACTTTTGGATTTTTTTGTCGCATCTTTCCCTTTTTAAAGTATATGTCTAATATAAAATATGTGCATTTTGAGAGGAAATAACAGTTTATTTTGTATTTCTGTGTCATTACCAAAGACTTATGCAAAATATGATTAACACACGCTTTGCCCTTTAGTGAAAACATTATTAAGTGCATTATCAACCAAATATATTATTTAAAAATGATAATTCATTTTGTCATTTAAATAAAGCTCAACTGTCCATTAAAATTAAATTTGGAATAACAACAAATAAGCCAAAATAGTGTCTCACAATGTACTGGATCGCAGAGTGTGCAAGCTTTTTTTTCTTACAGCTGACACTCCAGAGGACCGGGTAATCTCTGCAGCTGGTGACGGCTGTGGAATCGGTAAAACAGTCCTTCCACAGGTTGGACCAGTACCAGGCCACCTTAATAATGAAAGAGCCTCCTTGGCCTCCTAACTGGGTGATTCTCCAGTAGTCCATAGCCAGGGTGCACAGCACAAACAACCATCCCATCGACGAGATCAAGAATCCAAATATTTGGATCAAACGTTTCCTCATTTTTAAAAATGAAATATTCTAAAAAAGCATCAGAAAAACAAAAATCTCTCAGTTAACTTTGCTTTGGGGCGATGTGCTGAACTTTAATGTCAGATGATGAAGGACTTTTTGGTCCTCAGAGTTACATGAGGGCTCCACACATTTGTTTGACATGTTTACTGTAAACTACGTGGAGTCTGCCTTCTGCTTGGAACATCTGACATTTTTAGCTTTTTTTTTTTAAACTTAAAACTACCCTTTATTTGCCAATAATCAACAAATCTCATGTCATCAGAATAACAGCAGAACAAGATTATTTTTAGAAAAAAAAACCTTCAGATGCTTCAAGAACTTTCTTGTTGGACTAGCTGGTTGAAGTTGATTTGAAAAATAATACATTTTTCATTTATCCAAAAGTAAAACTCCAGCTTCATTACATTTTATTTGCAAAAATAATGCTCCCTGGTTTGTGCAACACTCAGACAATAGAACAACAATTAGCCATGGTAATATAGATCATCAATAAAAATACATAAAAGTGCATCATTCGGTCACTAAAAACAGGAAATTAAAATTAAGGTGTTGCTAGAAAAAAGTGCATTTGTCATTAGAAAAGCAGGATACAAAATAAGGGCTAAAACGGTTAAAACCAAAATAACAATAAAAGAAAACACCACACGAAATTTGAAATGGAAAAAAAAAAAGAACCATCCACCATTGCACAAAGTACGAGCAGTCTAGGAAAAAGATGTCCTGATGTAATTTGAACAGTTTTTAGCTTTTAGCTTGTTTAAACTATTTGTTGCAGTTAGGATAAAAACTGGAAGAAAAAAGGAGGCGATCAACAACAGAGTCGCTTTTAGCCCCCTGGCGTTTTTAGTATAAGAGTGAAAAATCTTTCAACAGCAACAAAAAAAAATTATATATATATATATATACTCAAAATGTATTCGGGATGACCCTGACCTCCAAAATGCCGCCTTGTAGTGGTGAAAACAAACATTACATCACCTTCAGCAGTGACACACCTCACGCTCTTTTCTGCAAAAATGTCCAGAAAAGTCAACCATCATCTGTCGTCCTGTGATATCCTAAGTCTGCCCCACCCTCTACTTATGGACACATCAAGTCTTCATTAGTCTAAACATTGTCTTTATGGCTGATTGAATCTTTAGTTTGGGTTTTGGAACGAAGTGAGATATCATGGAGACGTGTGCATCATCACATGAAACTGCGACACAGGAGAGAAGAGAAAGAGAAAAGTAGAAAAGTGTACAGAGAACAAAAATGTTGGACAAGGAGAGTAAACATCACAACAGACAGCAAACGCTAGAAATTCTAATTTGTGAATGGATCAGTTTGTGCTTTTATGCCTGTCACACAACCTTGAGCTCCTAGAAAGGTGACTAATAAATAAAATGTATTATTACCATGAATATTACTATCATTATTACTATTATTATTGTTGTGATCCATTGCTTGTTCAGCCTGCTTTGTAATCAGCACTGAACCTGCTCACACTAAGCTGGAAACAGACTGTTTTAGGTATTTGGATCATGTTAGGAATGCTACACAAACTGACCACCTTTCCAAAATTATATGAATAAAATATATAACATATATAAATATAAAATTATATTATTAAAATATTCAAGTATTATATGAATATGTTCATCCAGACACTGAGAAAAAGTCAGTCTGACAGTTAAGTGAATCCAAAGCAATTTTTCAAGCTATTTTTGTGCCTTCGATATAAACACAAATTACAAGGTGAAAAATAATTTCTAAACTACCCCCTTTTGCTAACGAAATTCAAATGACATTTTTTTCATGACTGCAGCTCTGTAAACAATGTTGACACATCATTGTACGTGCATATGGAAGTTTTTTTCACCAATTCACAAATTCAAAGTGACGCTCAGGTGTTTTTGAGCACAGCTGCCATCTTCTGGTGAAATAAAAATAGCTTTTTTTGGAGGCTTGTAATTTTCCTGTTATCAGTGCTGTTTTAAAATGAGCTGCCAACCTTTCTTGTAAATTGTGTGCATTGTAACTTTACTTTGCATATGTATCAAAGGGTGTAACTAAAATTTTGTGGGCGATGGGACACCCCTGGTGTGCAGTCAGCGGTGTTCAACCCCTTTCACAAGAGGCCCCGTGATTCTTCATTGTTTGTTCATGTCTTTGCTTTAAAATCATTAACACATTGCAGACATTTCCTGTAAAGCATTGACCATGGAAATGGTTTATACTTGAATTAGATTGGAAACTCTTAGCAAATGAACAGAACATTTGAATGTCTGAAAGAAAAATAGACTTTGCCTCATCTGATTTAAATCTGAAATGTTAGAATTTTCTTCCATTTTTTAATACACTAAGGGAAGTCCCTGAGCATGAAGTAGTCCACTCGAATTTTCTTTCTCTCTTTTCACTTCATTGTTTACGTTGGGTTGATTTTAAGTTTACAAAATAAAGATAGTATATAAATAAAATAGATATAATAAATGTAAAATAAACTTCAAGTATACTGTCTCACTTTTAGAGTATAGATTAAGTAGTACACTTAAACTATTTTTTGCTAAGTTTTTTTTTTTTTGGTGTTGTTACAGTTTTCAATTCAGCTAAACACTTTTTTAGGCCTAAAGTCACACAGGACTTGTCCAAAGCTGCAGTAACACACAATTTTGTTAAATTTAGATTGTTTAAGCATAAATACTGTGGGCTCATACTTTCATTATTTTCCCACTAACGATCTGTTGCCCTTCAGCGGGTATTTCCTGTTAACAACTGTTAACAGGGCACTGCATGTGTGTATCAGTATTTGCAACTGACATCAACGCAGAAGAAGTGCCGTCCAAAACAAACACGTAGGAGAATCTAATGTTTTTTATATATTTGAATCAAGACATTTGGACACAAATTTGACGTGTGAATCGCATTTGGTGTGAACGCAACATTATGCTGGGCCTGTTCAGAAGCGTTGAGCTTTTCTCCAAAAAGTGTGACTTAATAGTACTCTGGAGCGACTTGTGTTTTTATTTTTCCTTCTTTATTATGCATTTTTTTTGCTCTTGTGACTTAAACTCCTGGAGCTCTGAAATTCTAAATAAATTCCATTTGTGAAGACAGCCGGATTATTAATCTGTTTTTGAACTCTAGCTGAAAGGAAAAAGGTTTAGTCCTGAAAATTAGTAGACCCACACGGAAAATCACCAATTCCAAAGAAAGAATAGACGTAAAGGAAGATGAGCTTATCTTTGATGTGATTCTGTCTGAAACAGGGAAAAATGTTGAGTTCCATGCATTTATTTTATTCCACTTGAAGGTAGTCACACTTTCTTAACTACTAAAAAAAAAGAAAAAAAAAAAAAAAAAAATCAAAATAAAAATCTGAATTTCTTAACTATGTAAGAAAAAGGACAAAACTTACAAGTTGAAAGGTTTAAATCTGGAAAACACAAGTTCACAACATAAAAAAGACATTATTTACACCAGAAATCAATAAGCTGCAAATCAGAAACAGTAAATGATTTTGCTGTCAAACAGAAACTGTCAGGTTTGCTGTATTTTTTCCACTTTTTGTAGCTTTTAATTTTCAGGGGGTAACAGTAACTTTCACTCTAAATGGTTTCTTTTCATCTGGCTCACACATAAGCGTTTTTATCAAAATACTGGGCCCTGGAGGCATTGCTGTTGGCTGCAGACAGCCTCTGGTTTGGCGCTTGTGCCGGTCCTCTTGTGATGGAGGTGATGTGAGAATGAGAGGCCGCTCCTTTGTAGACACAGTTCACCTGATTGTGGCTGTAGGAGCCCATAAGCACAGTTGTTTGAGTTAAGAAAAAGCAGCCAAAAAGATGTTCGTTTTTGTGCTCACCTTTTGGAAAACGATTCTGCGATGGACAAGCAGAGAATGAAGCCTCCCAGAATACAGAGGACACCCCCCGCCCAGCCTATAAAGAGAGCAGCTCCCAGCTCGTACCTGAAACCACAAAATGTGTTTATTACTATCCAATTTAAATCAGTCAAGGAAACTTAAAAAAAAGACCCAACATACTTTTGATCTATTATAAAAGGGTTAAAAAACTCTGATGTTATGCGGTGTGCATAGAGGGAGCATGCAGAAATAGAGCAGAGACCTGGACAAAAAAAAGGAGATTTTCTTTAATCAAGAAAATAGAAAAAAATAATGCTGATTCTTATCAATTCATGCTTACTTACCACTAAGAACAAAAGTTATACCAGCCAAACAAGTGGTTTTGGCTTTGCTTTGGTCACTTCCTCCAATTTTTGTACATTTCATCCCCACAAGCGCAAACACACACGCAAAAAAACCCAAGCAGACGGCTGCGATCATCAGTCCTCTGCATGCCTGGATGTAGTCTGCAAAACAGAAACACAGTTTGCAAATGAAAGACTCTTTTGCCTCCATTTGATGTTTCTATCTTTAAAATCTATAACCATTCACCCTCTGTTTAGTTACATGAAACCAATTTGTCAAGCAAATTGTTGCTGCTGAGGTGTTGGTCTGAAACGAGCAGTTTAGTTGGGATTTGAAAGGGCAAAAAAAAGGTGAATTTTCCAGTTGGTGCCTGAAACCAGTCACCCATGGTCAAAACTGCCGGAGGCTCTCACTAAATGTCTTATATCATTCAAGCTCCAGGAACAAAAGCTAAACATTGACATACTGTGCGGTGAGTGTTTGTTTTGGAAAGCTGCAATAGCTTTGAGAAATGTACCATACTGGAGTTTCAAACAAGGAATAATGACAAGATATTATTAGAACATTTAGAACTTTTCCAAAACTGTAAGATTACATTTAAATTCAGTTTTTAGTTGATTTGTTTTAAGCCATTCTCCGATGCTGCTACAAAGGGAGGGTTATAAAAACAGGTCAAATCAAACAGAAAGCTCAAAATGTTTAGAGAGCACCCTTGAAAGTTCAGTTCACAGCCCCCCAAAAGGGAAAGGTTAGCTGACCCTCCAGTGCCAGCATTGAAGGAAAATCCCTGCAGTTGGAGACCCCTGTGGAATCAGTGACACAGTTCTTCCACAGACTGGCCCAGAAGGTTGAGGTGGTGATGACCGATCCATCATTGGACGACACTTTCCAGTAGTCCGTCGCCAGGGTGGACGACTCCAGCACCCACCCCGAGGCGGCCACAACGAAAGCCACGATCTCCTGATACATGCTGGGTGTGCTCTAGTGATGGGGGTCGATGGGTAATTTCGGTAGAAAAAAATGAAATTGATTGATCCGTCCCAGGTAGGTGAGAGCTGTTAAAAATGAAGCTGGTCTCTGCAGTGTCAATGGACGGGCTGTGATTGACGGTTAATGTGTTCTGGACTGTTAAATTAAGTGGGGAGGAGTTTGGCCATAACATTAACATGGCCTCTACATTTGTGCCCCCCCACTCCTGAAACTGCAAGTCATTCTCATTTTTGAAATTTTCTTTTGGTGAGGTAAAGAGTTGGGCAATTACAGCTTTATGTTTTCCTTAACCTGTAAGCACTTTTCTTTTTAATTAAATGCAAACATTATTTCATAAATGAATTTTTGAACTAAAATGTTTCACAACTTTCATTCCTATGTGCATTTTGTGAATTTTACTTTGCAGTTAAGAGCTTAAACAAAGAAGTGTTTCAGTGGAATAAAAAAAAAAATCCTGAAAAGTCATCTGGAGAGAATAAATGTCACCATTTTCTCGTCACCTTGCAGTGACACTTGATTAATACACAGTAAAACTGCCTCTATTCAGATTAACTATTAACAGCTTGTCACTCACTTCAAAGTCAGCCAGAAGAAACACTTTTACTTCACTTAAAGGTAAGAGAAACCACCCAACAGAAAAAGAGGATCAAATGATCTGGTTGTTCACTGTGACAAGAGAGCTCCCTCTAGTGGCTGCATACTGAATTGTGTCTGTGGCAAACGGTACACAAAACAAATGTATGGTGTTGACAGAAGAAATTAAAAGTATCCACAACAGTAGTAAATGGCATGGAATAATGCTTTTGGATTATGTACAAAAAATATATCCTATATTTCAAGATTTTTCTTCTTTGCTTTTATTGTAAAGCATGCCTAATATCCATCTTCTTGCCCAGATTTCCCTCTCCCCGGCCACTCCTTCCAGCTCCTCTAGGGAGACCCTGAGGCATTCCCAGACCAGCTGAGAGACCCAGAGCTCATGACCATATTTGACTATTGGAACAAAGATTGACCGGTAGATTGAGAAATAGACGCACTACAGACCCTCTTTCCAGCCACTTTACACAAACTGCCCCAGTGCATGCTGGAGGTCCAGGCTCGATGAAGCCAACAGGACATCATCATCTGTAAAGAGCAGAGAGGAAAACCTACTGTTCCCAAACAACAAACTCACATCCACCTGCACTTAAAAAAACAACTTTGATTTCACTTCGTGTCTCACAATTCTAATTTCTGTCCGGAACTGACTCAATGGTTGAGAAACTGAGTACGGAAGTGTTCCCATCTCTGACACAGGATCAGTGTCCAATCATTTACCTGACATAACAACAACAACAAAAGTTTGCGTAACTAGTATCACAATGAAATCCACAGAGAAAGCTTCCTTTAAGAGTGTGTAGATTAAAAGCATGCTAATGATAGTACTCATGGTTTGTGAACATATTATTTTTCATAGCTTTATCCGGTTTCTTTTTTAAAGAGATTTTGTAGAATTTTGTTGGACAGTAAAAAAAAAGAAAACAAGTTTCATAAAGCAACAGTTTCCAAATTGTACAAATATAAACCTCTTGAACTCTAAGATGCTGGCCAAAAATGACCAGTAGGTATATGAATAATTGCTTCAGTTTTCTAAACAATAAAATGTGTAAAATATTTGAATTTGTTGAATATTTTTAACATCTTTATACATGTCATGTGTGCCTTACGTAATTGTCACTAGAAACTGTCATTGTCATTATCCAACAGCTTCAACCTAGAGACATTTGGAATGTTTTTTTCTTCTTTGGTGGAGGGTTGTTTGTTCATTCAAAAATGTAAAAAACCTAATTTAACTGATCAACTTTTGCCTTAAAGTTTCATATACAGCTTGCATTATATAAGTTTAAAAAAAAACGCATCTCGTTTCATTTAGTCCATGCATGTAAATATACACACACAAATATATATATATATATATATATATATATATATATATACTCACACGTGTGCCAGATATTATTAGTGCATTTTTTATAGTATGGATATAAGAGAAACATGAGGGACAATAGAAATACTTTTAGTTCTATTACTAAATTAAAAGTAACCAAATCCCTTCCAGTAAAAGCAACTTTTCATCTTTAATAAAGACCGATTTCTTACTGTTGCATCACTCCTTTTGCTTTGAATACTCTATGGCAAGAATCACTCAATAATGTTTTAACATTACAAGTGACACTGGAAATATTTATCCATCCTTTTCTAAACCCATTTAAACCCGTCTCACAGTTGCTGGTTCCAAACCATTGTTGAGCAAAGGCAGGATACACCCTAGGAAGTTTTCCAGTTTGTCGCAGGGTGAAAATATTGAGTAAAATTATTTATTGTACTGCTCGTTTGAAAAAAGGGATTTCACATGGAGGTCTTTCAAGTAGGAAAGTGTTGACAGTTAAATATATCGTCAAAATGTAAGCCTTCTGCGTTCTTTGGACCAGTGCGTGTACTACTGGTTTAGAGAACCAAATGCAAATTCTGGGGGGACTGCACATTTGCTGTGTTGGCTCTTGAACTCTGGAATAAACTGCCACCGGCTATTAGACAGGCAACCCTTTGGAGAGTTTTAAAGCTAAAGTGTTTCTGCCTTAGCATCTGCTTATAGCTGACCTTTTATGTGTTTCAATTCTTGTTTTATTTCTTTTTTTCTTCATGTTTTATCATTATCATTTGGGCCTCCTTGAATAGTGGTGACAGGTGCTTTTTAAATAAAAAAATGAAAATGAAATATTTCTGAAATTGTGACAAAGGTATAAGGTATAAGAGAGACTTAAGTTAGAAAGCACATAGATAAAGGCCTACATCTTTTTTTATATATATTTTGACAGGATATTACAAATCAAACTGATTTCACGGTATTAATCAAGCTAAAAGTCACAATTCAGGGTTAAAAAGAAGCTCATGCACAAAACCTCATTTGTAACTGGATCAAACTTTCTACCACGTTGGAAGAATAGTACATTTGAGGAAGTTCAGACTGGAGCTGAAGCTCGATTCTTACCGTCCAGTCCAAAGATAGTGTGATGAGGTCTGCAGTGCAGAGCTCCAATGGCATTTCCAGCACAGTTGTTCCAAAGACCCTGCAGCACCCACGTCGCCGTGATGACTGAGGACGCCCGGCTGGTGGCCCTCCATTCATTGGATACTGTAGCACCAATAGTGGCGCCCAGTCCAACCAGACCACTGAGGAAAGCCAGAATCTGCAAACCTGCCATTTGATATCTTCTGACAAGTTGAAAGACTTTACATCAAAAATTCAGAAGAGATCAAATGTCCTCAGGCCACTACATTACACTGTGGACATGTGTTTCCCCAGGATGATTAACAGGCAGGATATGTTCCAATGTGGAAGGTGTAAGGATGGACCGGAGTCTGAGTGAAACAGTAGAGAAAGCCAGAGTTGGAGGAGTTAGACATTAAGTTTGGAAAGCAAGGATGACAGAAGAGGCTTTCTGTGTGTTCACGTTTCCGTCCTAAGATCGTCAGGTGTCATATTAACGTCAAAAATAATAAAGGTGTAATCATTAATTGTTAAAACAGGAGAAAAATAGATGACAAAGTCCAGCTACTTGTTCATCTATTTTAGTTCACAGCATAGAGCAACTGAAGACTAATGATTGCCAGCTTGAATGTTAACATGTATGAGGTTTTTTTTTTTTTTTTTTTTGCTAAACTTCCGAGAATTTAGAGATAAAAATAGCTATGATTTCCTAAATGTATTTCCTCTTAGAAGAATTTTTCAATTTTTTTTTGGGAAAAACGTTTATATGAAGCAACATAACATTAAAGAAGCTAGAATATTTTTTTGCACTATAAATGTAAACATGTTTAAACAGATTTGTACAGGATATCTAGGAAGTGCTATATTTTCACTTTGAAAGCAGTTTTGATCAGAAACTAAATTAGTTCCAGTTTTTTTTTTTTTTTTTTGCACAAACCATTCTAATTTAGAAATCATTTCCAAAAACCTACTAGATGAACAAGATAAACAGAAGGTGGAATAAACTGGGCAGTCCAAGACTGAAAAACATGCTATAGCATTTTTTTTGTTACATTTGAATTTAGGATTTTTTTTCTTTGGCTGATTTTATTATATCCCAGTAACTTTTACTGGAAATATGCTAATCTTCCATTCATCATATCTGAACACTGTTAGATGTTGAATAGATGTGTTTTTAAGAGGATAGATTAAGAACGGTCAGACAGTAGAGGATAATAGTACTGAATAGCAGCACTTTCTTTTGTTGTGCTTTTTTAAACATTAAAGTTTACATGTTTGAGGAGCAATCATGCATTCTGCTGAATTTTTGCACCTTGTTTCTTTGTAAGCCATAAGATTACACCATATTTCACAGGCCCTCTTTCACTGATTTTCCCAGAGTTTTTAAGTCTCCTCCAGAATAAAAACAAACAAACAAACAATAAAAAAAAACATCAAGATGGACAAACTAAATTCCACTAATTAATTACAGATATTGAACTCCAGATTGTAGCTGTCTAATTTCACTTCAAAGTTTGTAAAACATTACTATACCTTTTCACATTTCTTCTGTTTTCTACAGGGGCGGAGCTACAGGGGAGCAGCTGTCCTCCAGGCTAAAAGCTTTGTTACCCCACTTGCCACCCCAATTTTTTAATCAAAAGGGTTAAATGCTGACAAAGATCAAGAAATAATCAATACAAACTCCTTTAGGCATTGCAAAAATAACAAAAGCAATATTTTTTAAATGCAATCTTCGCCCCTGTAGGGTGTATGTTGGTGCATCTGCATCCTGACCTTTACCAAAATCCATGTTGTTTTCACGCTATGACAAGAAGAAATTCTTATTTATGGATTTTAGAAAAAAGACTTAAATTATTTTGTTACAGTAGCTGCAGGGTCCCGTGTGTGGATATTTTTGATCTCTTATTGTGCTTGAATTCCACATTAGAGGTGCACGTTTATCTTTCAAAAATTTCCACACATTTTTATCTTTTTTCTACTACTTTACATTAGTAATAGCATCTCAACTAAAAAGATATCTGTTTTACCGTAGCTCTACACTGCTAAGGCTGTAACTGGAGTGATTTAACCTCTTGGTGGGTGCATGCCAGCTTTGTTGTATCACTTAAATGCCCAATCTCATGAAGGACATTAGCACCAGCCAATGACTGGATAAATCCACCTCTGCTCCTGGGGTGGGCGGGGTAACATGCACTCTGCTCACTCACAAGCGGGTGCAAGGCTCCGAGGGTAATCCTGTGCTGAGTGAGGGTGGGTTCAACATCAACACACACTGAAGTTCACAGCAGCTGTTTCCCCCTCTGAGTGCTTATCAATACAGGTCTGCCACACAGTGCAGAAAACCTACAGGTTGCCTTTACTGTGTTTGTAGGGAATGGAACCTTTGCCCAAGGCTGGGAAGGATAATCCTTCGGCTTCAGCTAATCTGCTTTCTAAGATATTCTTCTGGTAAGAAAACCTTCCTCACACTGACTGCTCTGTGGGACACAAAACTGAAGGGGATGATCTTCAATGAGCTGCTTTTTTTACATCCACTTGTGAAAACCTGTTTCTTGTTGAAATGTCATTCCCTCTTGCCACTCAGAACAGAAAGTTTTGATTGTTTCACTTTTTCCTTTATTGCATGTGGTAAAACAAATAATCAAATTGTCATTGCTTTTATACTGGGCTCTTGTTTTATTTCTTTTTTGGTCAAATAATATGATAACAGCTTATTGCATTTATAGTAAATTGTAGATTTTATTGCAATTTCATTTGCAAAATCTGAGCTGAATCGAATAATTTAGACCTAAAGTTCTGTATTTGTTGTAAAAATGATGAAAATAAGAATTGTGAAACCCTGGTGGTTTTGATGCATTGCAGTTGGCTCAGCCCCTTGTTCAGAATTGGGTACAGGAGAAAGCTTGAAGAAGATGACATGTTCAAAGTCCTGCCAGAGGATGTTTCCAGTAGAGTTGGGGAGGAGTTGCAGCGGTAAGAACCCCAGTCTTTCCGTAACTCTAGTTCCATCATGCTTCTAGCTTCAGTCCATCTGGTCTTGGGTAGCATTTAACAAATGCAGTTTTATATTGTCCAAAAAAAATCAAAAGTAATGCGCAGTGATTCTGTCAAAAGTATGAAAGTATGAAACTTTAACCCTTTGATTTAGAAAATAGAAAGGAGCTAGTTCCCCTCAGGCTAATCAGTATTAACCAAAAAAGAAAAGGATAACAAAGTCTCCGTAATACTTGGATTAGTTATTGTCCCTTTCACTTTGAGACTTAAACTCTCACAGTTAAGGCATCCATTTTTTGTTTCTGCTACATTCGTGTTTTATTTTTTTTATAAAAGGTACACATTAAAACCACTTTTTTTTACCTTTTCTTCCATCAAACTGGGGGTTTTCTTTTAGGTTTACACAAAATAAACTTCTGTTTTTTTCGGTTTTTAACCATCTTGTCCTGGATTCATGGCCAGCAAAACAACAGGTTCCTATGTTGATATTAGAGGTCAGTCTCACTGAATGTTAGTCATTGCCTTTTCTTGAGCTTTGCTGTAATCTCACTATATAATCTTCAGTGTAAAAATCTTTCCAACTTACAAAAAGAAAAGAGCAAAGTTCTTTGGTTCTTAACAGACAGACCCAGTTGGTCAAATTAAGGAGACATCTAAAAGTGACCTTTACTTCACCTTGGAGAAAGCCCAAGTCTCCCATTTCCTGGCACCTTCAACCTGCATAGCTCCATAAATGGGAGGCTGACCTTTATGAGGGAGACTTGGAGGCAAGCCCATCTAAATACAGACCTAAATACAGACCAACTCGGAGGCAAACGCCACCCAAGTTTAAACATAGCAGAAGGTTAATTTAGAGAAGTTTGCTTGATTATGAAGTAATTGAGATATAAACGTTCAATGTTTTTCAATGTGTTTTGCTCAAATTCTCATTAGGTCTGGCAGAAGTGTCCATAGCCATCCTATTTTTGCTTTTAGCCAATTTTCACTTTTGTTTAAAAAATGGCAAAACATTTTGCAACTTTAAAAAACCATGTCATCAAAGTGCAGTTCTATGTGAATGCAGGGTTGTATGTTGTAGAAAAAATTGAACATGTACTAAATTTCTGTTAAATAGTAAAAATTAACATGAGTTTATACTTTAGTGAATAGTTTTTTTCCTGATATTTGAAGTTCGCGGAAACAAACTGTAGAGACCATACGGTAACATACTTTAACAGAAAAAAGCAAAAATTACTATAATAAACACATTCGCGCTCTGAAAACACATGTGACAGGTTTGACATACTGGAGAAATAGTGTACAAAAATCAGTCTAACAACAACTTAAGTAAAACCGAGGTCTTAAGATTTAAATAAACACTTGGAGAAAATATTTAGACCAAAAATGTACACATTTAAGGACTTTGAGATTAGTCTATGGGAAAACAAACAAAAATAAGAACATTCAACTGCTTGAAACAAGCCATTTTAAAAACAAAAGTTAACAGAAATCTACTAAATAAATCACTTGCTGGATATGTGCTGCAGTTCTTCATATACATGGTCTACAGTACAGTATACTTGCTTTACTTAAACTTTTAATCTACTACTTTTTTGCTACAAAGGTTCAGGCATAACTTAGTTTGCATTAATAGTCTACACATTACTAACGTGGTTTATGTTCTGGAATTGCTTTACTTTTCAGAAACATCTTTTTTTGTACAAACATTGCTATGGTTTCAGTGAATTTTCTTCTTGTCTTTCCCCCTTTCTTTCGAGGTATTGGACTCAGGAAGTTCAACAGGCAAAAAAAGATTTACGACCTCCTAAATTCAGCAAAGCTTTGATTCACTGCTACTGGAAACCATATTCATTTATTGGAGTATATATCTTTTTAGGGGTATGCTACATTGATAGTATACATCTGGACTGAGGCATTAATTGACATATTTGATCTCAATATTGGTCATCAGTTTGTCTTATTGTTTTAGGAAGTTATTAAAGTCATTCAGCCAGTGCTACTTGGAAAACTCATTGAGTACTTTGAGAGCTATGATGCCACTCAACCAGTTCCAGTCTATGATGCTTACAGCTATGCTGCAGGCATCTCAATGTCCACCTTCAGCCTGGCTCTTCTCCATCATCTGTATTTCTACCAAGCTCAGCGAGCAGGCATGAAGATTCGTGTGGCCGTCTGCCACATGATCTACCGGAAGGTCAGTTATAATGAATCAATGGTGTCAGCAGTGTTTTGATTATCATGTACTATTATATGCGTTGTGCGTATTGCTTTAGTTGACGTGATCTGGTATTTTTGTTTTCCAAAGGCTCTTCGCTTGAGTAGCTCTGCGCTGGCCAAAACAACCACAGGACACATCGTAAACCTCTTATCCAACGATGTCAACAAATTTGATGAGGTGATTACAGGCACCTATCATCACCCAAGCATAAAAGCTGTCACAAGAAACCTTTTTGAAAGAATAAATATCTATGCATTTTTTAAAGAAAATCATTCCACTTTGACAGCATGTAGAGCTGGTGTTTTTTAAAACCAGATTCAACCCATCGGACTGTTGTATTTTCCGCACCGGATTATAAGGCGCACTGTCATTAAATTGTCCATTTTCCAACTTCTGTTATACTCAAGGCCTATTAAGCAAGACAAAGAAGTCAGAGATACCGTAAGTTTGTCAGTCAGACTTCATTAACTGCATTTAGATCTAGAACTTCTCTGTAACACGCTACAAATTAGTCACGCTAGAAGCGTTAGCCACAGTAACTCCCAGCCTTGTTTGGGACCCATAAAAACAACAGACTGATATTGTTAAAACAAATGTTACGTTGGCTATGCTAACTCCACACCTTGTTAGTAACACGTGCAAAAAAACACAGTCCAACACCGCTACATATTAGCATCATTAGCCACATCATTGTATCTACAATAACACCTAAAGTTGTTGCGACTCAGACTGACATTTTGACACAGCGCCAAGTACCTCTCAAAATCGCATTGACATCAGAAAGCACAGCCAGAATTATTCCGTATACAGTGTTCCCTCATTTATTGTGGGGGATGCATTTAAAAAAAACCTGCGATAGACAAAATCTGCAAAGTAGGATAACAGATGTTGTTAAGGCTGTAAAACCTCTCACTAAAGACTTTATACACTTCTCTCAGACAGATATGATTATTTTCACACTTTTTTATCTTGTTTCGAATTTCAAACCTCCGTAGAAAACATCGTCCTGCACGACACACTAAAAACAAAGATCTGATCATAATCCAAGATTAATGTAACTCTGAAAAAACACAAAAAAATCAGTGAAACAACAAGACCACAAACGGTGAACCTTAATATCACGAGAAACCTCTGAATAAAGCGCTCCGGATGAGGCGCAGTCATTTTTGAAAAAGAAATTAGGCCTTTATTTGTGTCTTATAGAGTGAAAAATATGCTAATTAAAAAAAATATTTATGAAACAGCAAGGTTTCCTACTTCACAAACTTTTAGATTCATTGCTTTTTGTGGGTCTTTTATAAAATGATTCATCAGAATATATCTAGTCTGTTTTTAGGTACGAATGACAAATGTTTCTCTTTCCCTCCAGGTGACCTTATACCTGCATTTTTTGTGGCTTGGTCCACTACAAGCAATATTTGTGATATTATTGCTGCTGTATGCAATTGGCCCATCATGCCTTGCAGGAATAGCTGTCCTCTTCATTTTGATGCCAATACAAACCGTATTTGGACATTTGTTCTCAAGTCTTAGGTTTGTAGACATAAACATTTTCTATTCTCTGTCATGATATTTTCTGTTATGTTGTTTATGTTGTTTCTGTTATTTATTTATTTATTTTTTTAAATTTCAGGGCAAAAACTGCAGTTTTAACAGATGAACGAATTCGCACAATGAATGAGGTAGTTTCTGGAATCCGGGTTATAAAAATGTACGGGTGGGAAAAGCCTTTTGGTCAATTGGTGGACGAGGTCAGAAGGTAACCTGTATCATATATTTAGTTAGTATTTTTTTAATTGCTTAAAACTAAATCTAAACACCTTTTTTCTGTTAGTTTTCATTTCACAATAGCAAAATGAAATGCTTTCTCATTATTTTCTTTATTGATACATAAGGAATGCTTTAAATTTGTTGTAAAAATGAAGTACCAAATGTTGCAATTCCTCAAAACCATATAATGGTAAACCCTAATAGTTTATTAAATAAAAAACCATAAGGGACCCCACAGCCAAAAATCAGAGAAATAGCATTTCATAGAGGGAACCAACAATTACTGTAAACACAAAAACAACAACTAAATCAACTGCAACAGTAACAGCAACCAATTACCATCAATCATTGGTCACAAAAACCACATTAGTGAAGTCACAACTGTAAAAATGAATCAACAACAAGAATCAACAACCTAAACAATAGTCACCAACAGATTTTAAAAGCAAAAAACTTCAGTTATTTGAAACAGTTTTTACTCACCAGTTTGCTTTATTTTGTACAGAATGGAGATCTCGAAGATCATGCAAAGCTCTTACCTTCGGGGCCTGAACATGGCATCTTTTTTTGTGGCCAGCAAGATCATCATCTTCTTCACCATCTGTGTTTACGTGCTGACGGGAAACAAACTGTCGGCTAGCAGAGTGTTCATGGCCGTTTCCCTCTACGGTGCAGTTAGGCTGACCATCACTCTCTTTTTTCCCATCGCTATAGAAAAAATCTCTGAGACTCTCATCAGCATCCAAAGGATCCAAGTGAGTCAATACACAAAACGATATTCCACATATACATTAAAAAAACAGCAACATTTTATTTTAATTTAACTTTGAAACACTTTTTTAGTAATGCGTTTTAGTAAGTTGTCAGATTTTTTTGTTCAGTGTTTAGTTGTATTTACTAAACACTTTTAAAATAATTTGTTGAAAAAAAAGTCAATATTTTGATTTGGTTAATTTCAAGAAATTTCTGTGTTAAAACAAAAGAAAAAGACAGTAAAAATACATAGGTATATCATACCCTTTCAATGTATTAATTCCTGAATTGATTAGAAATGAAAGAAAATAAAAGAAAATGATGCCATCTTCTTGATATTATTGTTGCTCTTAATCATAAATTGACACATTTGCACTACATACAAGACACACAACACACTGAATACATGAAAAATAATGATTGTCAACCACACAAGAAGTGGGAAGAAGCAAACCTTTATAATCCCACAACTTTTTTTGTTTATTTATTTAATGAAAAAGAGAGTAAGTGAGTTTTGTCACTTTGTTGGTTTTTCAACCAAAAATTCACACAAATCTGTTTATCTGTAAAGATCCATATGTAATATGGATATGAAGGCATGCACGTAATAATAAATGATAATGATTTTACATTTTATGACAACATTTGTGAAGAAGGCAACAAAAAAAAGCTAATGGATACAAAAAACTTGGGTAAAGTGAATCAAAAATGTCTTTTAATAACCTAAAAATGTAGGGATTAACAATTAATTGTAACGATGAATCAATATTTATATTCCTACGATTTAGCCAGATTTTCTGAGGCAATTTGTATAAAATTGTATTTGTATAAAATTGTTTCAAAATGAAAAAAAAAGATTATAATCAATAGAGGAAAATACCTTTTGGATTGAGGCACATTTCCAGTCTGGTTTTCGCCCCCTCCATAACACGGAAAAAAACAGCCCGACTCAAAATAACTAATGACCTTGTCTGAGCTGCCGACACTAGTTCCTTGTCCATCTTATTACTGCTGGATTTAAGTTCGGCCTTTGACACCATTTCACACAGGATCCCCCTGAACTGACTTGCCTCTATCTGTATCACAAACCTACCCCTCCACTGGTTTTGTCATATCTCTCAGACTCAATTCACACAACAAAAAACATTTACGTCTCCAGTGATAACAGTGATACAACTGGACTTCTCTTTGTAAGAACCAAGTCCATTCTCAATAAAGTCAATAATTTCTTTATCCCCTTCCACAACTCTTCCATCCTCCCGTCTGCACAATTAAAGAGTCTGGGTGTCATCAGCACTCTGTCTTTCACCGCTCATATTAATTATATCACCCGATCAGCATACTTTCACCTTCGTAATATCCGCTGACTTTGTCCATCACTCAGTACCCATTCTACTGCTGTTCTTGTACACAGCCTAGTTACCTCCTGACACGATTACTGCAGTTCCCTTCTGTTTGGCCTCATAACTCTCCATAGACTTCAGCTGGTTCACAATTCTGCCGAAAAATCACCCAAACTCTACTCATTACATCGCTCCTGTGCTCCACCAGCTTCACTGGCTCCCAATTACGCTCTGGATCAACTACAAGATTCTTCGTCTCACTTTTAAGGCCGTTCACCACCTTGCTCCTCCATACCTGTTAGATATCCAAATCTCAATACCCACTCGTTCCCTCAGGTCTTCCGCTGCCCCCTACCTGGCTGTCCCCACCACCATGGGGGGCAAAGCATTTAGTCTGGAACTCTCTCCCCTCTGACATTCGGAACACTGACTCTCTTCCACACTTTGCGATAAAACTCAAAACCCTTTTCATCAGGATGACTTACTCCTTGTAAACCCTGATCAGTGTATTTTAAATGTATTTTACTTCTGTAATTGTTTTTGGCCACGTGTTCACTGTTGATTTTGTTTTGTTGTAAGGTGACCTTGAGTGCCCAGAAAGGCACCTAATGAATAAACATTATTATTATTATTATTATTATTATTATTATTATTATTATTATTATTATTATTATTATAAAAAAATGATCAGAACATCTACCTACTAAAAGGTACAAACAAAAATAATAGAGTTGATTTTTGTGTTAGACACGGACAATGCCCTTACAATAGTTGCTATTGCTAAGTAAATCTGTAAGCAGGAAATGATCTTGGATGGCTCAAAAAAGCTCAATGAAAAAAATGTATATAAGTGTATGGTAAGATTGGAAAAGCCAGAAAATTCTGGAAGATCCAAAACCCTTACTTTAACCTTTATGCTTTATAATGAAAACCAATTATTGTTGGAACAAACTTTTAAAAGAAAATTTTATCTCAGTTTTTTTATTATGAAAAAAAGCCTTTTAATTGCTGCCTTGCAGCACTTTCAAAACAGTGTAACAATTAGCCCATTTGCACTAGTTTCTATGCAGTGCAGCTTCACATGTCAAAATACACTGTTTTTGAAGTAACGCACAAAAAAGCTAACTTGTGTTTTTTTCTTCTTTTGCTCAAGAAATTTCTTCTGTTGCATGAAGTGGCTCCTCGACATCTGGGACTTCCTGTGGCAGTAAAGGACTGCGTGGTAAAAATTGAGGATTTGATATGCTACTGGGATAAGGTGAGTAATGTGTCTTTTCCATTTTATAAGAAACCTGTTGATCAAAAGTGTATTCATAACCAAGTGATACTGGAAAATTATTGGTCACAAGTGACCCTAATTGATAGGACAGGGATACTACAGAGTTCTGGTTCATCAACTCTTTTCTTTGCAGAATCTTGAGGCTCCAACTTTACAGAATATGTCTTTCACAGTGAGGCCTAAGCAGCTTCTGGCAGTAATTGGATCTGTTGGTGCTGGAAAGGTCAGGTCTGTTCCGGATACTCTGTCCTATATATCAGTGATAGCTTAGTTAGTTTTCATATCAGCTAAAAATAAAGACAGACCTTTCTTTTTTTTCTTTTTTTAATCATCACTTGTGATTGCACCAGTCCTCGCTCCTCAGTGCCATACTGGGAGAATTATGTCAGGAAAGTGGTGTGATCAAAGTCAAGGGAGAGCTGACCTACACGTCTCAGCAACCTTGGATTTTACCCGGCACAATTCGAAGCAACATTCTTTTCGGCAAGGAGCTTGATCCCAAGAAGTATGACCGAGTTTTAAGAGCTTGTGCCCTCAAAAGAGTGAGAACATTTTTATATTTTTCTAGGTTTTTAGGTTTGACTTTGGCCTCATTTACATTTTAAACCCTTATCAGGACATAGAGCTGTTGCCGGGCGGTGACTTAGCGATGGTTGGAGACAGGGGGACCAATTTAAGTGGAGGACAGAAGGCAAGAGTCAGCTTAGCAAGGTGATCTGAGCATTTTTACATCCCTACAGGTGTCAGTAGCAGAGGTAACTTCACATATGGGTGTTTTTAGAGCAGTGTATCAGGATGCAGACATCTACCTGCTGGATGAGCCTCTCAGTGCCGTGGACGCTGAAGTGGGCCGGCATCTCTTTGAGGAGTTAGTCCACATCACATAAAACCTAGTTTCAGTGTAGATGTTGCTGTCAGTAACATACTTTTATTTTGACACAGATTCTATTCTCGCCAGGTGCATTTGTGGACTCCTGAGAAAAAAGCCTCGTATTCTGGTAACACATCAGCTACAGTACCTGAAGGTGGCAGACCAGATTGTTGTGTTGAATGAGGTTTGTATACACTTTTGAGTTTGCTTTGTGTGTATCATAAAAGAGTGAGATGCACGTCAGGGAGGGATTCATCTATGTGTCTGGGTGAATAGATATTTTCTTTCAGACCAATATTTTCTTAGCAAAGATTTCTGGCGTTATATTAAAAGTCTTTGAAATAACAAATTTGATATCATGATGTTTGCCATGAATGTACAAAACACAAACATTTCTAAAGTTCTTTTTTGGGGTGGTCTAAAAGACAAATGGTGAGATTCATGATGAGAAGACTCCATCCATCAACTCATCCATCTATTTTCAGAGCCCATTGAATCCCTTTTGGGATCATAGGGGCCACAATCCTCTCTCCTAAAAGACCATCGTATAACTATGGTACAAACAGACAACAAAAAATGAACTTTCGCCTTGAACACATCCGATTTCCACACAAATGCCTTCAATGTTTTAAGCAAAACCAACACATTTAAAGGAGAGACCCATCACCAAATGCAAAAAGAGTGTGACCCTCGAAATACTTAGAGAGGCAAAACGGAATCAACAAAAGACTTCATTTACATCTGTATCCAGGAGATACCATCTGTGAAAAATCCCTGTTATCAGGTGACACTTTGCACCACTTTCACAACACCCAGGACTCTGTCATCTAAGTCTAACATCTCAAGATGGAACCCAATGGTCTTCTTTGATGTGGCATCTCTTATCACCTGTATTTTCACCATGGAAGCCACAGAACTGATGAGTACAATACTAGAAAGAAACCCCACTCTGCCTAAAAGAAACTAGATGACTTCAGAACACATTTTTCACAAGTTTTCCCTATTTAGTGGGAAATTCTAAAGGAAAAAGCATATGTCTGTGCCATGGGATCACTAATGTCCCAAATACTGACCAATCTGTGAATGGATGGAGTAGAGAACAGAGCCCTTGCGTCCTTTCTTTGAGCTACATCCACACTTTGGCTCATGTGACACAGGTGATACATAAGTTGCATCAGTGAAGGCATGAATCTGAACGTTAAGGTCTACAGGAAATCCCCTCCCACTGACCAGTACCTCATTTGACCCCTACCTACCACTGAAACATAAGGTAGGAGAAATAAAAATCAGACAATCATAATGTCACCTGAATCCAATGAAACACCTGTGGGGAATTCTGAAGCAACAAATTGAGCATGACTCTCCATCCAGAATGCAGGTCCTAAAATAGATGTTGCAACATGTTGCCAAAATCACGGTGCACATACAAAATACTAAATTAAGTAATTTTGGATGCAGGGTGTATTCATTCAACCAATTTGAGTAAAACTGAAGATTTTTTGATATATATATGTATAATAGATATATAATAGCAATTCAATTATCAAGATCTTAAACTCAAAATGTCATGAAAATGTCATTTTTACACTGCAGTTCTTGGATTATACTCTGTAATAATTAAAATTCAATGCCAAAATTTGACAGCAAATAACTATTGCTCTTAAGTCAGTTTTGGTTAGGTTTGCAAGAAAATGATTGTTGTTGCCGTGGCGAAGAAATAAAAAAAAAACACTATTAAGCCCACCATTATGCACAAATGTTGGCTTTTGAACTGGATTCCACATAAATAATTTTTAAAAGAAATGTCAAATCTTTCTGTAGCAGACCATTCCCAGGACAATTTAGAGCTTGAGCTCTATCCATACAATTTATTTTGGGTTTTTGTTAATTTACTTAAACCTAACCCTAACCATTTTTGTCAGGGCCAGATGGTAGCACGCGGGACTTACAGGGAGTTGCAGCTTTCTGGAGTAGACTTCACCTCCCTGCTTAAATATGACCAGGAGGATGAACGGCAGGGCGTGGCCCCCTTCACCTCTTTACCCCGTGTGCTCTCCGACAGGTCCTCCATGTCCTCCCTCTCCTCCTCTCAGTATTCTTTGATTGAAGGAACAGATGCTCTATCAACGGTATGTATCTTTAACTCATTAACATCAACCAAAATGTTGAAAAATAAAAATACTTCTGCTGTCGCTAGAGGGCAGTAGATACTCAATTTTTTTATCAGCTTTAACATTTTTTTTTTCATTACATCTGGATTTCAAGTATTGCTGTAGGATTTACACATTATATTTGTAGGAAGTGCATCTAAAAGAGGAGGAAAACCGCATGGAAGGAAATGTCGGCCTGTGCTTGTATGTGAAATATTTCACGTCTGGGGCTCATTTCTTGATCCTGTTGGTTCTCATTTTGCTCAACCTTCTTGCACATGTGAGTTTACATGTTCCTTTATTTACCATTTTAGCTTAAAACACAATAAATTAAAGTTGTAATTTATAATAAATCAGACTTTTATTACATTACTCAATAGTAAATGATTACAGTGTATAAATATTGATCTACCCCCACCCCCCTTTTTTTGATGTCATATATTAGGTTACGTTTATATTGCAGGATTATTGGCTTGCTTTCTGGTGAGTTTTTTGTTTTCTTTGCATAACTGCTCGACAGAATGTTAATAGGACATTTCATTTGACCAGCTGACATGTTTTTAGACTAAAATGTTACTGATTTAATCAAAAATGGCCTGGCCTCACTGTTTTTCTAGACATTGTCTACCACGTATTGAAAGCAACCTTGTGGTTGAAAGTAAAAGTGAAGCATTATGCATTCACGCAGCTGATTTCTTTCTTTGTTGTCGTCCTCTGCCCTTGTTGGGTTTTGTGTCTTCTGTGGCCAACTCTCAGGGCTTCTGAACAGAAACACATCAGTGAGACAGAACATCTGAATGGCAGCATCCCTCAGCAGCCGGACCTTGACCTGTACCTGGGTGTTTATGCAGGTGAGGCTCACTGAGTGCATATTGCTTTTTGAGTACTGTTGAGCCTGTGAATACTGTCTCCATTCAGTGAACAGATCCACAGTTCTTTGGCTGTGTCCCAAGGCCTTCAAGGCCCAATATGGGTGCATGGACCTCAGCTGTACAGAGCGATAGCGGGACTTTTTTTTTCCTTTACTTGC
Organism: Oryzias celebensis; assembly: GCA_014656515.1. Taxonomy (NCBI): domain Eukaryota; kingdom Metazoa; phylum Chordata; class Actinopteri; order Beloniformes; family Adrianichthyidae; genus Oryzias; species Oryzias celebensis. The sequence goes on along the minus strand of BNCR01000017.1, from coordinate 21,473,598 downwards.
TCCGATTGTCTCCTCATGACTCTCAGACACTTCATCCATTAAGGCTTTGTGCTAACACAGATAAAGCGAAATGCACTACAGGAGAAAAAACCACATACACGTACAGATGTAAGAACAATATGGGCTTGAGGATATTATCTGTGATTTATTGTTGATTGAGTGGAATTGTTATCTATGAATGTTTGTTTTTTGTGTCAGGTTTAACAGCTACATCAGTCGTCTTTGGCTTCCTTCGCACCTTGGTCTTCTTTAACGTTCTCGTCAACTCGGCCAAGAACCTTCATAACAGCATGTTTAATGCCATCATTCGGACATCAGCTAGCTTTTTTGATGCCAACCCAATTGGTAAGTTGTTCACAACCATTTTAGATTTTAACCGTTCCATCAACAGAGGGCCGGACGTTCTGCAAGAATGATGAGACAAGGCTGAGGTGAAAGCCTTTGACAGTGTACTGTTGCAATGTGCCACCACTAGAGAGCAGACTCTCACTTTTTTGTTGTAAATTTGGATCTCCTAAAAATGTTCTAAAAGCATTTTCAAAATTTTGTATTGACTCAAATGCAATAAATATTCTCCTCAAAGTTTCCCCATAATAAATTATAATTACTATTTAAAAAATATATATATATAAATATATGTATATTAAACATATATATATATATATGTGTGTGTATATATATATATATATATATATATATATATATATATATATATATATATATATATATATATATATATATATATATATATATATAAATTATTTAAAACAATTATTACTAAACATTTATCAATTTTTTTCCTGCTTAATTCAGGTTTCCAAAGAGGCTGCAACATATGTGTTGATTTAAACAAAATATACTCTACAATATACTCTATAATTATCACAAAATAAATAGTAAAATGTTAATTTTTACTATTTTTACTAATAATTTATAAATAAAGTTAAATTTTAAAACGTTTAAAGAATTTTCTTGTCAGATTGCTGGATTTAATTTGATTTTGAATAATGGCACCATCTCTACAAGGTGCATGTATGCTCATAAATGTTGGGTCAGATTTCAATATTTACCCATAATTCAGTTAAAAACAAATATCTTGATATATTGGGAAAAAAAACCAACAGATTATATACACATTATATACAGATTATATACAGATTATATACAGATTATATACACACTATTTGCTGCAGCTCTTGAACAGTGTTGAGTAAATACACACATGTTTGCATTGTGCAGTGCATCAGACATTTCTAATATAGCTGTGGATTCAATTGAGCTGAATGGAGAGTTTTGTTTTTTTTTGAAGAGCAAATACTGTGAAAAAAAAACACTGAAAAGATATGAGGGATTTTTTCTTTTTTTCAGGCAAACTTTGCTCCACCTTTAAAAACATTACAGTAACTACATAGCACTTGTTATTTTTGCTCTAAATTTTAATTAAAAATTTTAATTAGGTTAGGTGGTGTCACCACAATCCATCATTCAAATCCAAAGTCAACTATCAAGTGGCCCACTTTGATAACTTCAATTTTTCTGGAGCATTGTTCACCTGTCAGGAGATAATTACTCAGCCTAATCTCTTCATAGTGACATGCGTGTACAGCACAATCAGCTCGGGTGGGAATTCTTAACAAGAAGGAAACTTGTTTCTGTATAATGAGTCATAATAAGCAAGTAACACAAGTCTAAATATGATTTGAGGGTGTTCGGGAGCTTGCGGTTTCTGTTGGCATTAGAAGTGGGTGTAGCGACAAAGCTTTCCCTTTCAGAGCTGTGTTTGAAGCAAACACCACGTCTTAATCCATGCTTTTTGTTTTTTATGACTTCTGCTCTGAAGTACCTGACTGCTTATCTGGGTGTGCCTTACTTACTTGGCAAAGGGTTCGCACAGAAGGAGAGCAAACACTTTGAATAAAGTAATAATCTATTTAATAGGGCAGCGAAAAAGAGGTTTAACAGACACTGCTATCTGATTCCTGCTATCAGTAACTGTTGTGTGACCAGTCCAGTCATTACAGCTTAGCCCACAAAGCTGACAAACAACACTTTGTTTGACTGGATTAAGAGGCGACTGTCCCAGTCTATTTTTCTTCATATCTTTTGTTCAATCCAGGGCATAAAAGTCTTAATATGACATGTTTTCATTTCTGTGATAAATGGAGGCTCATTTTTTCCGTTTTTTTCTATTCAGTAAACATTTTGAACAACAGCATAAAAGCAGCTGTTGTCGGCTCCTTTTGCTTTTTTTTTTTTTCAAGTCTCCTAATGTTCTGCCTCTTTTCTTTGGGAAAATATTGTCATTCATCTGCTTTCTTGCTATAAGTGTGAGTGATTTGTAATTGTGTGCCTGCGCCTTGTTAAGGATTTGACAGCTGTTTACATGTGTAAGTGATAGGTGTGCTGCCGCCACTGAGCAGTCCCAGCGCGTGATCGCTGTCCTCCGAGTTAAAGGTTACCATTTCAAGCGCCAGTGCACAAAAGTCTTGTTTGTTATTCTGTGAATGTGGTCTATAACAATAGACTTCAGCTGCGGTGCATTATGAGTGATGAAAGCATTGTGGCTTTTCTGTAGCTTCTGCTGAATGCTTCCATCCTGTTTCAATCTGCGTTATCTTTGGCGCCGCTTGATTTCCAAGTTTTCATGATTAAAACCTTTCCATATTGCAGCTGCACTTTTCCTCCCTCCAATAAGTTTGCAAAAAAAAAATCTTTCCCCTCTCCTTCGTGTGAATTTGTGTAACTTTAAATATTCATGTTGCTCAATTTGAGTAATATGTATGTTCTTATTACAGCTGTTCAGCCAAATGTGATCCAGTTAGAGCAGCACAGACAGTGGTGAATGTGCCGAGCTAATGTTGATCCCTGTAATTTAGTGTCATTGAGTGGGCTAATCCCTTCAGAGACTGCGGGCCAGGGCTTCAGCTCATAAGCACAGTTGAGGAGTGGAGTTTGAGGCGACACGCGCACACACACATCTCCTTTCCCCGTTTCACATCAGCATAGTGGGCCATCTCACAGCTGAATGTCACTCAGCTGCTGTTGATGCAGGGTACATTAGATCCTCTGTAGTCAGCGCTGTGAGCTCCTAATTGTGTCTACACAGGCAATGTTTTTAATGTCTGTATTTCAGGGCTGGAATGCAGGAGTGTTAGGAGTGAAGTGAAGGAAGTACTGCAGAGAGGACGATGATATCGAAGTGTGTAAATTGAATGTGGAGATGGAGCCGTGTGTGTGTGCAGTATTGCTGATAGGGCTCCCCTTCGCTCGGCATTTCCACTATTTAATTGCATGAAAGGGAAGGAGAGGAGATTGCAGGAGCCTGGCGATGCGAGCGAAGAGAATGGATTTAGAATGTATTAGTATTGGCAGCAAGGCGCCGGCGGTGGGAGGCTGCCCCAGGCCTCTGGGCCCTTCATGGAAGTGCAGGTGAGCCGTGCCACCTCCAGCCTTGGCAGCCCCCTCCCTGGTATTACTTTATTATCACACTTGCCTCACTGAAAGACCCTTCCTACAGCACCGGGGCCCACACATGGAGCGGCTCTGAATCGTCCCCTTATCTTGATGTTTACAGGGAGCAGCGATTTGCCACACGCCCTGCTCCAGCCGGACCCACTGTTCCACTTCTTTAAGTCTGATTGGGGGCCCCGCTTGCCCAATATTTCCACGTAAGAGGCCACCTTAGTTGGGAGGGCTTGATATTTTCTGAGCCTGAAAAGTGGTGCAAATCACCCCTGGAGTCTGAAAGCATGAGAAATTGTTTGATACTAATGCTGCTGATATCCTGAAATGTCTATACCTCTCTGTGCACAATAGGTGATATTGTTGACAACCACCCAGAGTGATTGAAACCATTGTCCCATGCCGATCTTACCTCATAGGCATTTCCATGCAGTGAATGTCTTTGTGTAACTGCATCACTGTAATGTATCCCCTCTTTAGTCTGTAGTCAGAGGGAGAAAGGTCCTTACTTCATCCCCAGTGAAACTCTGGGTTAACTGAGCTGCCTGTCAAACAGCTGATAGCTGACTGATATTCTACAGCCTCTAACCATGGAGTGATGTAACGCAGAGAAACCCATCCTTTTCTTATTGGCTTTGTTCGTCAGATATGCATGGATTTGGGTCATCTATGGCTTAGACAGTAAAATTATATAAAATACTATTGAATATTTTCCAAACACCATTTGACATGTCCACCCCCCCTCCACCAGCTCCGGTGCCTGAACTAAAGAAGCAATATTCTACAGTGGTGTAGCGGCAGCTCTACCCCTTTGCTTGAACCCTCCCCTTGGGATGTCTGTATGCTAAAGGGGCACTCACACTGGGAATAAGATTAGTCTGCCTCGAAGTGTACAACATGCTTACGCCACTTGACTTTGAATCAGTGCTGATTTGGAGCATTGCTGGCTTGTTGTGGGGAATAATGCTTTGGCTGGGTTTATGCAATGGCTGTTATGAGGAGCCCGGCCTCGTCTGTATGCATGTTTTTAGGCAGGAACGGCGTTTTGGATAAAGCTGTAAGCTGCTTACGGCCGTGGAGAGAGGTGATTACAGGGCCCACCTCCGTAGGACTGGCAAGAAGCTGGGAGGCAACTTCTAGGTCAGCGGCGCCACGGCTCTTTCATGCTTTTGGAGTGCCACACCACCACTATGTGCTTTCAATCCATCCATCTGTTCTTTACCAACTATTGTCTTGTTCCTGTGCTTGCCCTTTAACCTCAAACTAAACTACTAGGATATTTGGCCACTTCCAATCAATATTTCTGCATTGCTTTACATTAAATTCAGAATTTTACTACAATTTGTTTTCCTCTGGATTTAAAACGAAGTCATCCTTAAAACTGACAAAACCATCGTTTATGTAATAGTAACTAAAATTGAATAGAAAAATGGTGCGTTTTAATCTTCCTTTAGAAAACATGCATAAATAAATAAACATGTTTTGTTGAAAGTTTACATTCATCACGCAGTACAGTGAAATTCCAATAAGCCTCGTCTCTTTGAAATCTTAAAGAACCACTTTAATGGAAATTGTGTGTTTGGTGTTTTGAACATGTTTTTGTGGCATCCTAATGACGGAGGACATATATTAATAGTAATTTCTAAAACTGCACTTATGATTATTTATTTGTTAAACTCATTCTGAATCAGGTGCAGGCAAAAAAAAAATAGTTTGAAAAAGACCTTATTTGAGACATGGAAAAAAAAAACACTGGGAAAGCCACTATTTCCCTGCTCCTCTCCATTCTGATGAACCACATGTTTTAGGTTCGTGTACATCTTAGTTTTTTCTCATCTGAGCTGGCATCTTGGTCCAAACTGTACAGCTGCATAGCTCCAATACCACTCCCCATTTTTGTGGCACCAGTAATGTTGAGGTCAGGGTTAAAGTCAATGGTTTAGAGGCGAATTGAAGTTCTGCTGCCCGAATTGAGCGGCCAACCTGGAGCAAAAGTCTGGAAACAGCGCGAATTGGGCGATGCAGCTCAAATTCAGAGGTGGGCGCGGGAGCCAGAGTAAAAAAATTATGGGGAGGTCACTATATTAGTGTCAACCAATCAGGGACTCAACTTTGGGCACGAGATGGTTTCAGTGACAGCGGGTAGAATAGCGGGTACAGTCGCCAACTATGACTGAGCTTGTTCAGAATCCACATCCCTTCCACTCAAAGCGGCTCAGGAGAATCTGTCAATCAAACCTTTTAGGTGGGGCCACTGCGCACCAGGTGCTTTTCCTGAGGCTTCTGATTAGCCAGTTTATAACTTGTGATAAAGAAAAAAATACCTTTTTAAAAATTTAGGATTAGAAACAAGAATTGAACAAGTGAACTATTCTGACAAGGATTGCAAAGCGCAAAACTTCCAATAATTTCTCTCTGATCGGTTTGCCCCGTCCTTGTAATTCCTGGCCAATGACGATGAAGATTCCTTTAGTCAAGTGGTTTTGTTTACAAGCTTTTGTTCGAAATGAAAATGTCTGGTTGAAAGGCAGTATGAATACAAACTAACGTTCAGGACTCGATCCGGACCAAATTTAGCCGATTCAATCCGGATCAATTGACTTTTCTGGTCTTTATTCACCCTGAGAATTGTATTTATTTATTTTTATTTGTTTTCAACATGACAAGACATAAACTATGTGTTCTTCTCTACTCTGTTCTTTAGTTAATGTCACTTCAATCTGTCAGTCATGTTTAATGCTGCTTCCAGTACCTATGTTTGATTCTACAGTCATGCCTCACTGTCACTCTTTTAAAAGTTTTTTATAAAAGAAAAATCACTTGCTATCTTTTAAATTTATCTGACCAGTTTAGTCTCTCATCCTGTCAAAAACAAAACAACTGGCCAACTCTCTAATGCGCATTAGAATACATACACAGTCATACACACATGTTGGTGTACATGTCTGTGATCATACAATAAAACATCTTAAATAGGAGATAAAGAAGCACTTTCTTCCATCATTTATGTACACCTTTAGGTCATTTTTAAAGTTTTACTTGTCATCCATCATTTATAAAATAAATATCCAAATAAATTATATTTATTGTGAAGTTGTCATGTTTTTCCATGTTCCCTTTTTGTCCCTACATAAAGTAAAAATAAATATTTTTTAATATGATTTTTAAAAGAAAACGAATAAGTTTTGTTTTCTTAGCTATTGGACAAGACAGACATTTAAAAAACCCATCATTAATCAACATTGTGTCAGAGATAAACAGTGAAACACTTGTTAGGTCTGACGCAGTGCTTTGCTCCACTTTGTTTTTGTCTTTGAGTAAGGCAGCTTTTTTCAGGGTCAGAGATGATAAAAGCTCCTCTATTTATGCTTCTGCTTTGGAAGAACTCCCTTGAGGATCAGCTGTGACTGAACCTGCAGTAAACAGTGTGACACAGCAGCTGGCCTGTAGCCTTAAGTGTGGTGGGTCAAAAAAAGAGATCACTGTTACTAAATGAATGGCAGGCAGCATAGGGCCACCTGCAGACTATAACAATGAAGACTTGAGCGGTTGGGAGGTGACTCAGAGAAACACATTGTGCAAAGCTTTGTTTGTGAACAAAATATTTTCTTATTTATCAAATGTTGTACAAATTGAGTCCCAGTTTCATTGTTTTATCTGTATAGACAAGTGTTTTCTTTTTCATTACCAAGGCTCTGTTGAATTACTGAGGACTTTCTTTTGTAATCATTTGTCAAAAATAATCTTTTTTGCTTTTACTTTCTACCTGTTTGTTTTGTTTCTCAGGAAGAATCCTCAACAGGTTTTCCAAGGACATCGGTTACCTGGACTCCCTGCTTCCATGGACGTTTGTGGACTTCACCCAGGTGAGTCTCACCTCAGCAGGCTTGGTGGCTAGCGCTGCAGCATAGGGAGGCCATTTCATGCCTGGCTAAACCTGCTTTGTGGTCCAGGTCCCCTAATCTGGAAACAATTACTGTAGGATTACCCGCCAGCGCGGCCCAGTGCCTGCACAGATTTAATAAAAGTGTTCACATAGACTGAGGGCGTGGCACTCCCAGTGTGACACAACAAAAGTCTTCGGAGAACATGTATGGAGACTCAAAGTATTTGGGAGAAAGAAGGGCACTGGAGAAGAATTAAAGCCACACGATGGTGGAAAACAGTTAGAAGGGCGCAACAAGGACAATGTGTTGTGGGGCAGAGAGAAAAAGCAGCAACATGAGGATGTGTTTGATGGGGCAAGTCTTAGAGTGGGGGGTAGGAAAGGGGCAGTTGGAGCAGAACCAGAGCAGGAGTTTCCCTTCTGCTTTGGTTTTACTGGACCAATTGCCCAGGGCCGCCCTAGTGCAGAGCCTGGTTAGGTTACTAAATGCCACCCTGCCACTGTGACAGCCATCTCCCACGAAAGCCTGCAGAGATGAGCCACCTAGCGCCACAAAGAGGGGAATGTTTGCTAGACAATTCGAGGTAGAGGAGCAGGCGTGGCTCCTTGGTTTGGGCTAAAGAATAGAACAAAGGCAAGCCGAAAATGAATCCCCCCTCCACAATGCCTGAGTGATGTTTGTGGCAGATACCCATCTCACCGTAGACAAAAGCCATCTTAAATGCTGAAAGCACAAAGGATCATACTCACAAAAGCTTTTTGTTTGCAATAGTTTCCCCGGTTTTGATAAGAAGTATATGTGAAAAAATAGAACTTTCTTGGGTTGTCAGATCCAACAGGACCCACTAAAATGCATCCTGCTTCTCATGTTTTTATCTTTGTTATGTCACACCAAAGTTTAACATCTTTGCTTTAGGCTTTCAGAAAGAAAATATAAATGATGGGTTGCTGGTTAAAAACCATAATGGGATACATAATGTGCATTTTGTCAGATTGTCTTTGCAGCAGTTGAGTTTGGTAGCTGATTGTGGTGGTGGACAAAGGTGGCATCTGTGGACAAAGTGGTTTTGTTTCTTTTGCTCTTGCCGTGTTTGCAGGTGTCTTTCATAAAGCAGTCTTTAATGTTTCCAGGAAGGAAGATTTGAACTCTTTTTATTCCAGTATTAGTAACTCAGAAAAGCTGTTGATCTCCACCATTGTTGCTCATTCGCAGAGGGACATTTCCCCATAATCATTGTTTAAATGGTTGTCAGGGGGGAATAAAGTAAAAGTTCATAAACAAAGCCCTAACTGGTTTATCTCTCACTATGGAGAGCGAGTGCCTCTGCGGGGATTTGAGCCTGAGCCTCCCCTTTTATGGCAGAGTAAGCACTTCACAGCTCTTCAGCACAGCCCCCATACCCACCAAACAAGGGGATTCCCTCAAGCTGATGGAACCTGGTTACACCCCATAGTCCTTTTGTTTCACAAGTCTCATTTAGCAGTAATTTAGCGTATTGGGGGTAAAAAGACTCTTTTCTGTTCTCTCTTCATGGTCAGGAGACAAAGGCATAAATGTCGATTAAAAACACCTCAGGCTTTAGGGGCTGTCAGCTTTTGTTTGGACTTGACCTTTAAATCCTGGGTTGCCTCGATTTTTGTAGAAAGGGCAGAGGAGATGGGAAAGATAATATGGGGTGAGACCAGGGATCTTTCAACGGTTTCTGTGTTAAGACTCTTGACCAAGTCATATCACTAAGTGTGGGGTCCCCGGCTGCATTTTTATCTGTTTTTATTTGGTCCTGTATTCAACTTATAGGTAAAGTTTTTTTTTAATTGAAAAGGTTTGGGAAAAGTATAGCTAAGATGTCACTTCTTTGTGGAATATTTCATAAATCCCAACAAACGTTAGGTTAAAGTTCAAAAATTTATGGCAAGATTTTTTTTTAATCTAAAATGCTTTTTTTGTCCAAAACAAAGATGCATAATGTATGCATATATCAGGAAAAAACAGATGATTTAATGTGTTTTTACGGTTTGATGGACCAAAATGTAGGAAACACAGACTTGTTAAGAGCAACTACATTTTATATGTAATCAAAATATTATAAAGATAACAATTTAGGAGGAACGGAATCTAAAAAATAAACTTAAACAAGTTAAAAATTCCTAAATACAAACTTAGAATTACAAAATGTAAAAAAATATACCATAACACAATGGGGAAGACAAAAATAACAATATAAAACTGAAAAGCAGCTGTTTTTTGAGAACTGAAACCTGGTGTGACTTCAGAGAAAGACGAAAACCTGAAAATGGATCATAACCCAAACAGAACATGAACAGACCAAAAAACGTAAGAAAAACGCATCAATCATTATTGCTCCTTCGTTAGTTTGGCACAAAACATTAAAACTTTTTTCGACTTTATGCAGTACAAAGTGCAATAACACATGCTATTTGCATTTTTAGAACAGTCATAGTCATTTTCTGCACTATGATAAGTTCAAAGTGGGTCTGAAAGGTTGTAAACCCTAAATCAACCACAGTTCTGTCTCATCTCCTTGAATAGAATCAGAAATCTGAGAAAAATGTCACCAAAGTGTTTTGGAGAACTTAAGTAGCTGCTCAGCAGTACCACACATGGTCATTTGATGGCGAGCCTCGGCCAGCAAACGCTATGTGTATGTGTGGTCTCCCATGATGCTGCGGTCCAGCACCTCAGCCACTCTGACTCAGACAAGCAGGCCAAGCTCTAGGCCCTTTGAGCCTGGGAAATTACAAAACAAAGTCCCAATCTAATCTAGAATCTTGCATCATGTCACAAAGAGAATGACTTTGGTGTGCCGTGACTTTTGTATGCGAGAGTGGCTGTTTATCGTGTATTTGAAAATGTTTTTGTTGTCCTGTTGTTTTGGGGAGAATAAAGCTGTACGAATGAATTTGCTGGATGCGAGTGATTTATGGTGGAGACGGACAGAGGAGGGTGACGGCATTTCAAAGCCTTTCTCTTATTTCTAAAATGGGGTTGGAAATCAGCAGCTTGACTGAGCCCAAATAAGTGACTTCTTTTACCTTTTCAGAGCACACAAAGGCCTAATCCTAGAACTACTTGAGCCACCAATGTAGACAGCGACTGAGACCACCACAGTATGTGTCAGACCCTCCTCAATGCACACAAAACACATTGACTGCGGCTTTATGAAGTGAAAATGTCCCAGAAAAGGAAAATGTGAAGGTGTCCACAGTCATTTCTCCCAAAGAAAAGCCACTGCATCTGGGCATTTAATGCTAAAATAAAGCCCAAACACAGACTAGAATAGACTGGGTCACTTCCATTGTCCGTAAGCCCAAGTGGAACAGGCCTGTTTTGTTTCAGTACCACTGACCCCTGTGACTTATTGTGAAACTCTGTCACAAAAAGTGCTGGCTAAAAGAAAAAAAAAGAAAAAAGGTCCAACGATGACAGAGGAATTCTTTTGAGGAATTTTCTTCACAGTGCTTTGCCCTCATTTCCTGTTTTGTTTACACTTTTTTTAACATTTTTACCAGTGGCAAATATTGCACACTGTCAGTAAATAAAGGGAGGATGAAAAAGGGGTTGTAAAAAAAAAGCATAATGATTTCTTGTGTCCGGAGGGATGTTTAATTAAAGGGAAGTGTTTATTTTCTGCTGTGGAACAACAGTCGCTATCGTTGCTGAACACAAATATGGCAATTAACTTCAATTTTCTTCATTTATTTGGACATCAAAGGACCGATAGGATCATTGAAAAAATAAAGCAATTAGGGTCAGAAGAGATCTGAATGGTCTTTGGACACGGCAGCGCGCCCAGTTCGCCTGAATAACTGAATCACATGCGTGCGGTAGCTTTCTTTACTTGCTAAAGAGCTATTAGCTGTAATTCTTTATTTAAACTGTTTGTATACAAAACCTTTCATCCCTTTATCCACTTTTATGTACAGCGGGATGTGGCTTTGGGAGTTTTCTGTTCCTGTGTGGTTTCATAGGAGATATGGATGTGGTTTGAGGGGCTAAGGTTTATGCTTGTAGGATGACTTATCAGTCATCTGTGTGCAGTGTGGGTGGGGGCCACGGTGTCTCCGATTCTGACACGATAAGCGCCAAACCACGCAAACGGATCACATCAAACAGTGTCCTGGCGACAGCAGGCCCCGGGGAGCAGGAGGAGGCAAGACCTCTATCTAACGGTTCCTGTTGCTCCGCTGTCCTCTCACGTGACCCCGCCGTCAGATAAGGCAGCAGGGCTCAGACCTTCGTGGCCACTGGTGAAATGGGCCCAATTAGAATTCAGATGAACCAGCCAGCAGCTGTGTGAATGAGCAGTGTTAACATGCCACCAATCATCATCTGGGGAGAGAAAGAGAAGAAGTTTACACGATAAGATATTTGTTCTGTCAATGTTTGATCCCATAAAGAGAAGGCTGGATATCATGCAGGAAGGGTCTGTGTGCCATCAGCTCACTTTGCAGTCTGCTAGCCTTACATCAAGGCTAAGATTGAAACTTATGTAGTGTGAAATTCTCAGGATCAGTTGTGCTTAGTAGCTTTGACTCACTGTTTGATTGTGTGGACTCCATCACAGCGATGCTTAAACTCGTAATTCCCTTCTTATCTGAACTACAAATGGATTCCAGTGGCTTTTCATCATAAAAACGCAATAAAAGTGATCAAGCTTAAATGTGTGCTTAAATGGCAGATAGCATCTGCAATTAAGATGCTAAATTAAATGTTTCTCTCTAGGTTAGTCTGAAACTACTGAAGGTGGCAGTTTGATCCCCATCTGCATTTTTTGTCAGTTCTGTCTCTAATTTCAGGCTCTGAGGTTTTCAATCAAGATATTTCAGAGTGAAAAATCTTAATGCCCGATTTTCTAATGCAACAAAATGCACAAGTTTCTCTTTTCACTAAACTATCAAAAACGTTATCAATAGAAATGCTTCTTACTTTTTCTTTTATAAGCAAGAAAGGAGACAATGAATTTAAAGTAAACACCACTTAGGAAACGTGTTGATTTTTGACAAAGAATTATGGTTTTTTTTCTGGCCTATATGTTTATTTTGTAATTATATTAGAAAAAGTGAAATTCTATTAACTCTTTAACACCTGAAATTACACACAATCTTTGACATACCATAGATCTTTGACCATCTGAGAAAAACGTTTTCACAGCTTTTCACATTGCACTGCACAACGGCGCAAAACCACTTTTCTCCACATCCAAATTAGCTGATTGACATTGATTGCTTAAACCCTTCACCGTTTTGCGGTGTTGCAATTTGGCACAAGGGTGCGTCTCACTGCTTTTTTTTCTGCTTCAGAATCCAATGAAAGTACGTTAAGTTCGCAAACAGATAAAGAATCATGGTTTTCAAAGGAATGCCAACACTTGAGCCAAAGCTCTGAGCGATGTGGTTTAAAAAATGCACAGAATACATCAGTTGTATTGTGGACTCAGATAAATTCCTATCCCAGTCCTATCTTTGTTTTTCCTAATGCATAATTCAGTGTTGTGGTTTGGTAGCTTTACACAGGCATCTCTTTGGTTGGAAGTTTCATTTGTTTTTTGCATCTTTTGCATTTTGTTTTGCACTCTTTTTATATGCTGCTTTGTTGTGCCATTTACATGCAAACCCATAGTCTGACATTTTTTAAAATAAATAATTGCCATGTAAACACACTTTTCTTCTTAGCTTAACTAAAAAAAAGCTATGTTTAGGATAACATGTGAGATATGCAGATATTTAAGATGATTTGATGACTCTTTACTTTTATTGAAAAAGTTCTGGTCTTCAGCTGTGAAGTTTGTGAACATTTAATAAAATTCCTCAGAAAATCTAGCATGAATAGGGCTTTTTTGAGTCATTTTGTTTTGTTTGTAAGTTACAATGCAAAACTATATTAAAAGAATGCAGCGCAGCTCAAACAAGACAATCATACACTGATACTATTTGTTAAAAAGATACAGATAAAGATAAAACATTTAATATTTCTGTAGATACAACACATGTAAATCTTAATTTATTCATTCTAAAGCTTTTGGTATTTAAAATTTGATACAGAGGTGACTAAAATGGCACAACATATTCCCTTTTACAAATGTGAATTGAATATGTGTTACATATCACATGATGTTTCTAAATTGTCCCTTTGCAGTGAGTGAGGGTGACTGTCTGTGTGGCCCTGCAATGGTCTTCAAGGTGAATATAACCTTCACTGTGGAGGGGGATAGGCTCCAGCAACCACCATGACCCCATTCAGGACTAAGAGGGAATGGAAAATGTATTAATTAAATAATAAGTTCTGTATACATGATCAATTATCAATTAGGTTGTTTTTTTTTTTTTATTTGTTTGTTTTCCTTAAATTGATGCTTAGCAATTTTCCTTTTGGGGTAAATGTTTTTATATGTATGACAGTGTTGATGCAGAGGAGACTTAAAAACATTTATATATTTCAAGTATCATAAAACTTATAATAGTTGAGCCGGACTTGCAAAATGATTAAATGCATTTTATTTTTTAATCAAAGTGTCAATGGTCTAAAGTAGAATTTATTTTTCTAAATACAAATCAAGCTCTTATGAATGATACCAGTAATCTGGACTTTATTGCATGGGAAAAACATTTTATTAGACTATTACAAGTAACCCTGGCGACCTGTCCAGTGTGTACCCCTGCACTTTCTAAATTCTTTATTTTATGAAGCCTATTTTTAATTCGTAATATCTACACCAAAACTGCATTTCTATTCCATTTTGAATGCACAGTTTGACATTTGCGCTGTTAAACTTTGAACAAACACCAGATACTTGATGATATGTTGGTTAGTATTACATATTGGTTAGTTTTGAAGCATTTCATTGTTGGAGGAGCTAGTCAACGGATCACTTACCAGCAGCTTATTCTGTTTTCAACATTACATTGCAGTGTGGGTGCTTTGATGGCCATCAGGCTCAGCCTGTTTAGGCAGCTCTTGTATCCTGGTTTAGATGTCTCACAGAGCCATTAACAAGGGTGATGAGTCACTGTGTTGTTGAGGCTTGTGTGGTGAGAGTGCGATGTATCAGACACCCACAGTGTGGTTCCCAGAGCTCTCTGCCAGTCACTGTGGCCATGCCTGTTGGCTGGCTGCTCTGCCAGTGCGGCTTACAGGCCAGAGGTGTTGAAGGGAAAGCCCAAGAGAGCCACAGATATGAGCTGCTGTGGTCAAGTGGTAAATTCTCACCTGCTACTAAGTGAGAATTAGCGCAGTGATCGTTTTCCTTTCACACTGTGAGTCACCTAAGGTCAGTCCCACAACCTGCTGTTACCTCTCTGATGGTCTCACACAAACACATCTGAATGATTTTCTCTTCTTCACTCTGAAGAAGAATCAGAATGTTCTTCACACACACTCACAACAGATGCTTTGGTAATTGCCTATTGGAGAATTGTATACTGACACCTGTGCCTTTCTTTCAGGTATTCCTCCAAGTCACTGGAGTGATTGCGGTTGCTGCCATTATCATCCCCTGGATTCTCATTCCCATTGTTCCCCTTCTCTGCGTCTTCCTGTTACTACGTCAATACTTCCTTCAGACTTCCAGAGATATAAAGCGCCTTGAGTCTACTAGTAAATTCTTTGTTTTTCAGTCATATCCATTTCAGTTCATGTCAATTTACTGTTTAGAGACAAAACTGAACCATAAGAATGCTAATAGACAACAAAGGAAAGCGTTCATTAGCATAAAGGCTAGAGGTGGCAGCAACCTATGGCTTGTCCACAGGCAGTTTCCTTTTAGAGATGAGAGTTTCGTGACATTGCATTCAATAGGAAAAATGCCAAGTGGAATGACAAGGCCAAAGCTCCTCTTTTCTTCTGAGCTTAAAGCCTTAAATGCGCAATGACCAACAGGTTCCATTATCTTCCTGAACAAAAGCTCTGTTCAGAAGCTGAAAGAACTCATTCAGGTTTTGTCAGTGACTTTTCCAACTAAAATAAGCAGAAACAAAAGATGAAAAATGCAACCTTTCTATTAAAAAACGAACTAATGACATTTCAAATGTGTGTTTAATAGAGTACATGTACAATCACATTGAATAATAATGAAAAAAAACACTTCTGTGATTGGCTAATTATCCTGATAAGGATTGTTTCTTTTTCTTGAAGCTCGTAGTCCGGTTTTCTCCCATCTTACCTCATCCTTACAAGGCTTGAGCACCATCCGTGCCTTCAGGGTTCAAGAGAGATTTCAGCAAATGTTTGACGAGTATCAAGACCTTCATTCAGGTTAGTTCCAAATCAAATTTGACATCTTTTAACACTTAATAATCTGTCGTCTCTAAAAATCTTTACAATCAGTAATTTACTGTCTGCAGGAAACTGACTCCTAAATCCTTCTGTTGTCTGCTGTATTTTCTCACACTTATGGTAATGATGAGAAAGAAGCACTCTTATTCACGGGTGCCTTCTTAGTAAAGTAAAAGCACACTCAAGTCAGGTGCAACACAAATAAGTAACTCTAAACTGCTTTAGATTGGAGGTCTTGGTTTATTTGAAAGGAAACCCTGTTACAATTCTGCCACATGCTGAAAGCATTCAAACTATTCACCAGACAAAAAGTAGGAAAAGTGGACCAAAAAGTCCACTTCCTGTGAATTACAAAAAACACAACAAACAAACAGAACAAATATGTCAAAGTGCAAACGGAAGCAAAAGCAAGAAAAATCTCTTCTATCAAAACGGTGTGCTGAGAAGGAGTTATTGACATTTTTTAAAGGTCTTGTGATTTGTTGATTTTCATGTTTTTGCTTTTTTCCTCCTATTACCATATTTTCTGCACTATAAAGCACACTACAAAACATTAATTGTTTTCAATCCTCTCATATTTTGTGTTGTGGCAAACAAGAATTACAGGTTTTGTGAATATGCTAACGCAGCTAATATTTAGCTTTACAAATAAGTTCTAGACTTACTGTTAACACAATGATTAGATACTGACTGATCTTAGACTCTTGTTTCCCTTAATGCGCCCTGTAGTTCAGTACATCCTATTTATGACATTGGTTTGAAAAAAGCCCATTCACTGACGGTACGTCTTATATTGTGGAACATACAGCAAGTGTTGCGTAAGGCAAAACAATCTAAAACAAGATTTTAGTTTGTTGTGAGACGTTTCCAGAGTGCTGTTTGAAAGCTATAAACTCAAATAAAGCTGGAAAACCTTTAGCTTTTTTCACCTATTAAAATCAAGCTGATTATTGTTTCTGAATTTCTGCCATAAATTATGGATGCTTGAATCTATAAACCAATTAAAAATGTTTAGACTACATAAACCACAACTGTAGATGCATTTCTATATTTAATAATTTTTAAAAAGATCTGACATGTTAATTTCTTCTGTTTGTTCTCAGAAGCCTGGTTCTTGTTCCTAACTACATCTCGATGGTTTGCAGTGCGCTTGGATGGGATATGTTCAGTCTTCGTCACAATTACAGCTTTTGGCTGTTTGTACCTCAAAGAGGGTACTGTATACTCTTTTGTAAACTATCACTGACCTTTGAGAGATTTCCAATTATGCAAAAATAAAGGTATGTCTTTATTTATTTAAAGTTCTTGTCTGATCTTGCAGATCTAGAACCAGGTGCAGTGGGTCTGGCTTTGTCTTATGCTGTCACACTCACAGGAATGTTCCAATGGGGTGTCAGACAGAGTGCAGAGATAGAGAACATGGTGAGAACACCTACAGTGAAGCTCTCAAATCAAAATTACTGAACACAATCATGTCTTTCCAATACCCATCATCATGAGTTGTTTTGTTAATGCAGGTTTGATGAATCACATCTGTTTCTGTATAACCTTCTTGCCTCATTTGTGACTTCTGGTTTGTTGGTTTTTGACTGGAGAAAGATGGTTTGCCCTCTCTGGGTGGGAGGAGGAGTTATGAGTGAGGGAAGATTGGAGTGTGAGATCAACAGGCAGGTCTGTAGTAGTGAAGAGAGAGCCGAGCAAGAAAGCAAAGCTCTCAATTTACTGGTCGATTTTCATTCCAATACTCATGAAATAAGCCATGACCGAAAGAACGAGGTCCCAAATACAAGCGGTCAAATGAGCTTCCTCGGTAGGGTGGCTGGGCTCTCCCTTAGAGATAGTGGGAGAAGTGCGATCACCCAGAGGGAGCTCGGAGTTGAACCACTGCTCTTCCACATCAAGAGGAGCCAGTTGAGGTGGCTTGGGCATCTGGTCTGGAAGCCTCCTGGACGCCTCCCTAGGGAGTCGTTTCTGGGTGGAGTCCCCAGGGAAGACCCAGGACATTTTAGGCAGCATATCCAGAATATCTGGGATCTACATTTTGGTGGGTTTAATACTTTTATTGATCCTAAAATGATACGACTTCTCCTTTGGGTGTTTGGTTTTTGTTTTGTCCCCAAAGCTCAAAAGAAGCACGGGTTTCTGAATTATTTGACCTGTTAGACATAAATATAATTTAAATAGAGCTGGCCTTCATGTAGTAATGAAAGACACTGAAGAAAACACCTGCCGTTACGTGTCCCTGCAGATGACATCAGTGGAAAGAGTGGTTGAGTATGCAGAGCTGGAGAGCGAGGCACCATGGGAGATGGACTTCCAACCTCCTGATGACTGGCCACAGACTGGCACCATCACATTTGACAGAGTCAGCTTCTCCTATGGTTCCAGCAAACCACTGGTCCTGAAAGACCTGAGTGTTACCTTTACATCCAGAGAAAAGGTTATTTGTCTTCTTCTCCACCTATTCATGTTTACCTGGGCGTGCAGTCTGTGACTTTATATGCACTCAGAGTAGAAGGGGTGGTGAGATTCTTTTAACTTGGCATTATTTCCAAATCAATTATAAAAAGGACATCACATTGTGCTGCTGCATCTTCAGGACTATACCGTTTGTGATTCATGGAATACATATCATGTAATTAAGACTGTTCAAGTGGATCCATTTGGTTGCAATTTGCATTTTGAGTTACCTGACAGTGACAATTGTTTATGTGGAAAAAGAGAGAGGAGAGGCAGGGAGGGATAAGAGCAAAAAAGAGAAAGAGGAAGGCAGGAAGAGATTGTTGGGGGTGATTGAGATTGTGTTTAATGCAGGGGGGTGTATTTTGCATGGTTATGGTTGGCCAGGGTGGCTGATTTCACAATGGATGAGTTGATAAGTGCCGAGGACCAAGCTCTGGTAGCCTGTAGGAGGGAGTTCTGCCTCAGGCAATGGGGGTAAAAGGTGGTGTGCATCCTGTCGCATCTTCTGACACCCTTACTTTTACTTAACGGCTCTCGTGACAAGAATAATTCCGCTGAAAATGGCCCCATTATAATAATTCAATCCACAACCAAGATCATTTCAAAGCAATACAAAGCCAAAAAGCATCAAAAGAAAGATTTCATTTATATACTTTAAAGTTCTATCTATTCCAAATTACATACATTTTCTTAAAATAATTGTGATAAGAAATTTGCTTTGATGACTTTTTAAAGGGCCTATACATGTTTTTTTTCTGTAGTATTTTTATAGTAAACAATAACAATTTATTTGATTATATATTACCTTTGGCATACTAAATAACAAATAATTTATGAAATATGAGTTATTTTTGTGCATTTTTTTCCCATCCGGAAGTAAAACGACTCGATCTCTGAGGCACCACCTCTCGCTCCTTGTGGCTGACGTCAGTCTAGAACCTGCCTCAGCAGCGTGTCTGCTCATGAAAACAAGCAACATTGAACTTTTTTAAAGATGAATGTGCATGTTGTGGAGCCTTATACTCTTGACCCACAGCCTGATTAAGAATTTTTATACGCGAGCCATAATGTGAGTGGAAATGTAGCAGTCCAGACAATCTACTTTGTTATAGACCAAGGTTAACAAAACAGTCATGTCTGAAGTGGTGGTCACAGACAAAAAGCTCCAACCATTTCTGATGAGCAGGCTCTTCTTTGGGAAGGCTGAACAAACACAAAAATCCCTTACAGCCTAAAAAACATTTTCTCCACTTAAAAGACATTGCATTGCAGAAAAGCTAGCAGTTGTTTTCTCAGAAGATCAAGAGAAACCATTTCTTCTATTGATCGTTTTGCTGATCACCACTATTCTGCGGGAAAGTGGGCGTGTGCTTTTATCAGCCTTGGGACGGGGCTTGCAGCCGCAGACTCTTCTTGGTAGGTGTTTTCACTGGTTCTCACCGGTCACATGGTGAGGACCGGCTCATTTTCATGGATATGGGAGGGGGACGCTAAGAGTGGTGGCTTTTGGAGGACTACTCAAAATTTTGTGAATGAATCAAAGTACTGCTTTGGGGTTCTTTATAGTGAGGAATGAACAGTGTAATACACTTAAAAGCTCAAAAAGCTGATTTTTCATGCATTGGCCCTTTAAAGTATGACATTTTAAAGTAGTTTTTATGATTTATACAAATAGATCTTCTAAGTGAACTTCACAAAACAATGTCAGTATTTGTGTTTTTCAAACAATGGAAATTGTTCTAGATATTTACACTAAAATATAGCATATCAAAAGTGAAGACATTAGGGACTACTGTTGAGATCTGTTTTTATATTTTAAAGTGTGTTTCCCACATATGCTTAAATGCAAGTATCAAACATCCCAAACTGAGTTCAATGGATAATGTTGTTACTGTGCTGAACAGAATCCACTTGGATTTTTCAGATTATCTGTCTTCAGCCCAAATAACTCATAAATAAAAGGAAAAAAGTATTTTTAGGTAATTAGCACTTACCTTAAAAGTAATTAGGTCTTCATTATTTTACATTTCTTGAACAGTTTCTGCATGGAAGTTTTTTTTTTTCTCAGTCATCAAATGTTTTTTTTATTCATGGTATCAAATCAATCAATTTTTTGGACAACTTTAATTGCTAAAACTATCACAATACCAAAAATATTTATAGTTTTAGACCACTTTGATATAAAAATCTCAAGTAAATCCACATCCTACATTTTTAAATGTCAAAAGGTTTGTGAGAATCCTTTAAGATGACAGAAAAATCACACATTGGTCAGGTAGCCACAGTTTTACAAGTGAGCTCTGCACAAATTGCAATTTTACAAAATATTTTTGGAAAAATACTTTTTGAAATTATCTCGAAGTGAGTCCGAAAAGGTTATGTTGCACTTAGATCAACAAGACTCATGCAAATTAAACATTTTCAAAGCTCCAGTTGCCTAAGATGGGATGAAAAAAACATTTTGATGCTTTTTGTTGTCACTGCATTGCCAATGTCTTTCCTAGTATTCTACCGATGCTCTCCTGGACATCCAAACCTTAAATATCTAATTTTTTATTTAAAAAAAAGAAAGAAAATTGTCATAGGACACTTTTTTACTTCACTTAGACATTTTATTTTATACATAGGTTGGGAAAAGGCTTTTAGTTTTTCATAGGGGCTCCCACCTTTTCCTGTACATTGAGTACATTTCAAGACTTAACTGTGCAGAAAGTTTGGTTGATGTGTCAAGCTAGTCACATTTCTTTGCATAGGTTGGCATTGTCGGGCGCACCGGCGCTGGTAAAAGCTCCCTGGTATCCGCCTTGTTCCGACTTGCAGAACCTGAAGGAAAGATCAACATTGATGGTTTTCTGACTTCAGAGATTGGTCTACATCCTCTTCGGCAGAAAATGTCAATCATCCCACAGGTGCGTACCTTTATCTGGCTTACAGAAGCGGGCACAAAGAAAGTTGCTCTGGAAATCAAAGGTTTGCTTATGGAGACAGATTGCGCTAACTTTCAAATGAATCAACTTCTAGCTGTTGGGTCTTCGTGATTTATATGAATAGCTGACATTTTTCCAAATACAATGCTTTACTCTTTGTTGTGTTTTTCTTAAATTATTCTAACGCTGCTTAACTTCAGCTTTGATGGCTTTGTGAGGTTGTGCGATTCCTCATGATGGAGAAACGACAGAAATGTCACATGAATGATGTTAACAACTTCATGCTATGGCAAGCTTTTTTATATACGCTTGGCTTTGAAAAAAAAAAAAAAAAGCCAAACAAGTGAGGAGAATTATAGTTGCCACTATGGGGATTTCTGAAAGTGAGACAAACAGATGCCTTAAGACAGTTTAACTTTATTTCCGCTTGTTGAAACTGATACGGCATTAAGAAAATGCCAGCCTGAGGGTGAGTGTCAGAAGAGTGGAGGGAGGGGAAAAGACTCCCACGGCCTGAACTGTGAAGAGAGCAGTTCCCCATCCCTGACAGAGGATTAGCCATCTACCCCCCAAACATGGGAAAGCTGCTTAGAAGAAGTCTCCCCCATCCTTATAGTCAGAGTCCCAATGTACACTGCACTTAGCCCAAGTCTCAAATATTTCAAGGCTGCAGCCAAGATGCCCGAGAAGAGTTTCATTAATTCTTGTCTGTAGATTTGATAGGTTTCTGGCACAGCTACTTCTGCAGATAAAGTTTTACTTCCTTGTCTTAACTAGTTAGAGATGGATTTTACGTATGTTTGATGCGATTTTGTTTACTCTTTCCGCCTCTCCTGGAGGGAGAAACTTGATATAAGTGTCAGGTTAAATGTCAGAACTTTAATTGCACATAGGGCCTAACAGTTTTCATTATGCAGGCAGCACTAAAAGAAGTTGAGGCTTTCTGCAGAGTATTCTTTAAACTTATAGTGGAGGAGTTAAAAAAGTGCCAAGACTTTAAATATTCGGCTGAAATCCTCTTTTATTCAAATTCAAAATGTCAGCAAAACAATGCCATACAGGTGAACGTTCCCACAGAGCTAGAATAATAGAAAAAAAAGCTAGAATACCTCGCTTTTTACATGTTTATTTTAAATTTATTATCTTGCACATAAAAATTTGATTGCAATGAGCTTATAAAAGCATACAGTATTAAAAGAGATCCATTTCAACTTCTTTTGATTTCCCAGGAATGACTTCTTATAACATGAATTCTAAGCAAACAGAGAGCTTAGAGTTGCTGGAGCACATAATCGGCCCATGGTGATGCTTGAAAGCACTTTTTTGCCAACCTGACACAGAATCCTCAATTAAAGTGTGCCAGAAAACTAGTTTAATTTGGGACTTCAGTTGGCTTAATGACAATGTGGTATTTATGTGATAGAGGAATTGCTCATTGGAAGTGAAGAGGTGGAACATTTCACTGAGGCACAGGTAGCAGGAATGAAGTTCTGAAAGCTTTGTTATTCTGGATTGAAACTGAGCCTTTGGTTCAGGGTCTTCTGACCCGCTGATACCTTGAAATGGTGTTCTTATACCTAAGCTGTAGGAACTCTATAAATGTCTGCTTTCAAATACAAAAGTGTATGCTGTGATTTAACTCGTTTTCCATGTAGTTTTACACAGTGGTGATTCTCTAACCTGTTGGAGAGCACAGAAGATGGTGAAACCATGGACACTAAAAACAGCCTTTTTGGCCCATTTTGAAATATGACTTTTTGTTTACATCTTTGTCAGAGATACACACAAGTCATTTTTTTTCAAGAAAAAAGTTGTCTTTAGTCTTTGATCACAAGTCTGAGTCATTTGCTAAGTCATTTTTCAAATGGATGATAGCTCAGTCAGTTACAGTAAGTGCAGGACAGGCACATGGAAAATAAGGGTTCAATTCCCCCGCGATGAGCTTCATCGAGTGTGGATCCTTGGGCAAGGGGGGCTGAAATCTAGGTCCTCCTGTGCCAGTCTCCAGCTCAGATAAAGTACATGTGTGTCAGGAAGGGCATCCGACATACAAATCTCTGCGAAACCCCTTGTGCAAATCAGTGAAAGCTGGTTCGCTGATGCAATTCCTGGATAAACACACCGAAAGGTGAACACGGGGCTTCAAAACAAACAGCAGTAACGTGATAAAAACCATTGACTGTATAGGAGAACTGGACCAAGTGAATGTGTCGCCATTTTTTTTTTTTTTTTTTTTTTTTGATGCTATGTTGGAACCATACGACATCAGTAAGTAGAGATTGGTCCAAATTGGTCAAAGTGATCATTTCAGTTGGAATCACTCTCGCCAATCAGGAGTGAGCTTGTT